>OY757922.1:15764732-15782232 GCA_963585895.1 Sepioteuthis lessoniana
ACCCACTCCCTTCTAGCCAAGCAAAACCAGCCATTGATGATCACTCCCGGACACACATCCCATCAGCTATATGCAATGTGTTTCTCCCACGGGATCAGCTCTGATTAGCCTATTCGAAGGATTTTCGCTTTTTACATTTCACTTCGAAATTTGACATCACGGCCAACTAATGAGTTTCAGTATTTAGCAGTTGCAGCAATTATACAATCAAGAAAAATATTTTAACTTAAGACATGTGCCTGGATTTTTTCAGAAAAAGTGATATATGAGGCAAAAATATTAAAAATTAGTACAATAGTTTAATTTACCTTCAAAATCTTTGTGCATTCAGAGAGATAATACCTGCGAAGTTTATGAATATAAAATTATTGATAAAGCAACGGGAATTAGGAAAATGAAGTATTGTTACATATTGACCTTTGGCAGACTGATTAGTTCGGGATTCTAAATTAGGATATTGCACCTATGTAAATAAGAAACAACAGAAATGAATCATATGAATTGAGAACCGGAAGAATAATGTGTAGGCGTTCAGAAAATTATATACTGACAAGAGAGTCAGTCAGGAGAGAAGCGGTCAGACAAGCAGATAAGACGCATTGTCTTGGGCACTAGCCGGTGTGTGTGTGTGGGGGGGACTGCTGTGTTGAAAAGCACAAAGAAGAAAGTTTCTGAAATATGTATCTCAACATGGGTTGCGAAGATACGGTGTAAATCTAAAGATATAATGTAAACCCTTGCAGTCCCTGACTAACTCTCGAATATGTCCCAGGTGGTGGCAATCATAGCAGTCCTCTATCTCAGTCTCTCTGTCTGTCTGTCTGTCTGTCTCTCTCTCTCTCTCTCTCTCTCACACTCATATGCTGCCATTTAGACCCTTTCGTTGTAATAGAGAGATATTTTATATGTAAGTATTGTTGTTCGTTCATTTTGCTGCTATGCAACAATGTAATAACAGCTAAAATTATTAATAATAATGATTGACAATGATTAACAAATCAACTGGAATTAAGATAACAGGGATTGAAAACACGAATGAAATGAGGAAAATGAAGAATACGACTCAAAATTATCTTTAAAGAATAATTAGAATCAATGAGTTCAATAATAATAGAAGTCAAAATTATTGATAATAATAATGATGATAGATTCTTTCTTTGAGGTAAGAATTTGTAGATCCTTCAGTATAGATCCTAAAGTTTGTATCTTTTTTCATTGTTCGGGGCTATCTTGTCCCAAGATTATTTTCCAGTTCTCAGAGAGTGCATCCCTTTCCCTTGGTCATGTGATCAAAAGTGAACGTAATAGCACGACTGGAGTTTGAACTCGCTCACTACAATATCACTATTTTGCACTTTAGCCACTACCCCACGGGAATACACCCAAAGTTTTATGGTTCCATGTACTATCTATAAAAATAGAATTATTTTAATTATAATGGTGATATCTGCAGTCGCAAATGGACTGCTGAGTGAAAATCATAGAAAACGGAAAGGAAACAAATAATAGGACCTTGCCAGAGAACTAAGAAAGCTGTGTAATATGGTCCTCAAAAGCCTGGAAAGGAGGCTGGAAGAGTTGAAAATTGGAGGTCAAATCGAGGCTATGCTAACTAGACCATTATTGAGATCGACCAGAATACTGTGAAGAGTGCTGGAGTCCCGAGGAGACTTGCTGTCACTCAGACTGCAGTGAAAGTCCATCAGGTAATGCTGGTGTCGAAAACTCGCAAGGAATAAAAATAATAATATTGAGGAGAGTCCTGAAAACTTGAGGAGATTTGCTGTCATTCAAACTCCAGTGAAAAACTATCAGCTAATACTGATGTGAAAAACTCCAAAGGAGTAAATAATAATAGTAATAATAATAATAATAATTGTCTGGAATTTTGAGATACATACGGATCACCTAATCTTGGCCAGACAACAACACCAAGTGATAGTCAAAAAAAAAAAAAAAAGAATAAATAGTGGACTTTGCTGTTCCAGTTGAACACAGAGTAAAACTGAAAAGTGAGAAGAAAGATAACTACTAAGATCTTGCTAGAGAACTGAAAAGTGACGGTGATACTAATTGTGAGTGGTGCGTTCATTCTAATCACGAAAGGTTTTGTACAGAGACTGGAAATAACAGGACGAGCCGAACAATAGCCAGAATACTGAGCAGAGATCTGGAGACTTCAGGAGACTTGCTGTCACTCAGACTTCAGTGAAAAACCATCAATTAAAGCTGGTGTGAAAAACTCACCTAATCTCAACCCGAAGACCAGACCTTATAATAATCAAAGAAAAAAAAAAAGAAAAAAAAAGAGAACTTACTGAATTGTGGACTTATTTGTCCCGGTTGAACACAGAGTAAAATCAAAGGAAATAAAGAACTGAACCTTACTCATCATCATCATCATCATCATCATCATGCCGTGCTGCCAGCATGGATATCCCAGACCCTCTCTCTCTACTTCTCCCTATCGTTCATTGCCTATGGCAGGCCTTCAGGGCTACATCTCACATCCTCACAGAGCTGCTGTATGTATGTTCGAGCTGGTTGTCCTGCTTTTGCTAGGCCCTATGTGGGGGTCCATAGGAGTACATCACTTATGAGCTCGTCCCTGCTTCTCCAGCAGTGTCCTGCATGTCTGGTTCATCTAAATTGGATAGTTTTCGTGATGGGAGATAGATGGCCGTATAGTTGGTGCCTTATGGGGTGTTGCCTCCAAAAAACTGTGGAACATGTAAGTGACGTTTATGCCAAATATAATTGGTGCTCTTGGTACAGTCAGCAAAATATTATTAAAGAGACTGGAGGACTTGGAAATAAGAGGACGATAGGTGACCATCCAAAATTACTACATTATTGAGATTGGCCAGAATACTGAGAAGAGTCCTGGAGATGGAGGAGACTTGCTGTCACCCAAAATTCTGAGAAAGACCTTTAGCTAACACTGATGTGAAAAACTCTCTAGGAATCAAATAATTTGCAAACCATTGTGTGGTTGGATAGTTGTTTTCATGGCGGTCAAGCCAATTTAATAATTATGGTCTCTAATTATCTATCCTTCAAAAATACGTCATCTCCACCCTTTTAAACAAGTTCAAATTTCCTACTTAGTTATATAAATATTTTATTAGCCTGTGGGTTAATTATTTGGTAGTTTTTAACATACTGACCCCGGCCAAGCTGTCAAAAAAAGAAATTATACCTGTGTAAATAACAGGTGTATCCGGTCGAAGATATCAGGGGATAACCTTGACTATCGACGGGTTGAATTGAGTGCAAATGTGACGCTCACAAGAGGTAGGTGGAAGTCAAATAATTATATAACCCGGGTGCGACAGGAAGTCAGATCAGTTGGAGAGAAGATACTGAGATGAGAACGATGTCCCAACAGAGGCTGGGTCCCCAAACCCCCGGTTGAGCAGCCAAGGAGAACGGGAAAGAAATGCTGTTATAGCCAGAAGAGTTGTTGGGGTCAATATGTTGCAGTTTTGTTCAGTCTCCAACTCACCTCTCACACAGTAAAACCTTTAGTAACCCTTTCGAACCCTTTCAAATAAAGTGAGAGGCATATGTTTCTAATGAACTGTGCCCGCTCGTCGTTATTGTGTTGAACATGTTACTGCATGCATCTGCATATTAGTATGTTACAATTTTTCAACAACATTTCAAACCTTGTTTAATACAGATCCTTTTTTATATTTATGAATATGATTTGTAAGCGTATAGTTTGTTGTAGACTTTATTATTAAACGAGTTGCAAGAGCTCATTTTTTGCTGTTAAATGTTTTCAAGAATTTCTATCTAACACTGTTGGTTGTTTTGTTTTACGGCGTATCAACCTTTTAGGGACAATTTAAGTCATTTTGTTAAACATTCACACAACCCTGTTTAGTATAGCTTTTGTTTACACACAGTTAAATGTCAAAACAGTTCTATTTCAAACAATTCAGTTTAGCTTTAGTACACAGTTCCAATGTCGAAAGCAATTCTTTTTAAAACAATTCGGTTTAGCATAAGTACACAGTTTAGTTCTATTTGACCCATAGATAGGAAACTATCGGTTGCTACCACCCCAGGCCAGAGTGGATCTGGGAGTGATGGAAATGAAGGGGTACTCCGCATTTCCGAAGCTCCACCATTCCTGGAAACTCAACATCAGTTTGCTTAGTGTCATATCTAGAACACTTGTTGGAGGAGTTTTACCCCTCTACAGAGAAGCAGTCGGTGTATTCTACAGCGCCAGCCAACTGGACAATATGCAACACAGATAATTCTATTTGATATTAATTTGTTTGCTACCATACAGTCCATGGTTTTAAGTATTTCCATCTAATACAAATAATTTCCACATTACTGTTGGATTTCAATTAACTAATAATAGTAATCCTTCATCATCATCATCATGTCACGCTATCAGCACGGATATCACCGACGGTCTCTCGCCTCACCTCCCTATCGTACATTGCTTTCGGCAAATCCTCAGGGCTACAACCCATATCTACACAGAGCTGCTGTATGTAGGTTCGAACTGGACGTCCTGCCTTTGCTCGGCCATGTGAAGGGGTCCACAGGAGTTCATCACTCACGAGCTCGTCTCTACTTCTCCAGCAGTGTCCCGCGTGTCTGGTTCGTCTAATTTTGATATTTTTTGTGATGGGTGGTAGGTGGCCGTATATCTGCTGCTTTTTGGGGTGTTGTCTCCAGGACTTGTTCAATATTGCTCCCACCATTCTTGCGTAATTGCCGTCTAGCTTTTCTCCATCCGTTTAGTCAGCATCCATGTAGTGCATCCATATAGCAGTATCGACACGATCACTGCTTGGAAGAAACTGCACTTCATTTTATCGGTCAGGTTTGACTTCCATATGATCGAAAGTCTATTGATAGCTGTCCATTCCTTTGCTAGTCATGTGTCGATGTCTGTGTCGGTTGATGAGACACTGCTCCCTAGGTAGGGGAATTTGTAATCCTTAGTTTGGTTTTATTAAGTTTATTTTAATGGCATATCAACCATTGCGGGTTATTTAATGCCAAAGCCGTCCTAGTGGAAGAATTGTAGTAATACTAAGTAAAGTTGGTGACCTTAGTCGAGGACGATCTGAAGGTTCCCTTTTCGAAAGCTACTACACGAAGTGTAGGAGAGGGCACAACACATTTCATTGGATAGCTGTACTTTACCATTGATCCGTATCTTATTATTCTCAGTGTAAAGCAAAGCGGCATCAAGTACCATTTTTTGAGTCTTTGGCATGACTCGACTTGGGAATGAACCCCGGTCTCCCGGACCATTGGCGAACACTCTACTCTTTAGGCAAATGACCCGAACTGGGGAAAATAAGGGGTTCATACTTTTTATCAATAGTATTAGTCTAAAAGTAAACGTAATAGAGTTACATATTGACCTTTGACACACCGATTTGTCGGGGGTTTCGGAAACAGAATATCGCACGTGTGTAAACAAGGGAACAGTGGAAATAAATCACGTAAATTGAGAACCGGAAAAAAAAATGCGTGGACGTGGAAAATGATAGATAATCCTATTTACCTAACCCCTCCGTTCGGGCAGGATATGACACAAGGTCAATTTTTAAGCGGCGTTTAACAGGTTTTAATTCAGAGTTTTCCTTCTCCTAGACTAGTTGCCTAACCAAAGCTGAAGAACCTAGTCTGTCCTACTATTTACCCATAGTTGGAGGGAGAATAATTGGATTCATACCTTTCCCAAAGTATTAGTGCTATGTGAAATGCAATCAGTCTCGTCCAGGATTTGAACTCGTGTCGCCATGTTCATTTCCTACGACGATAACAATTACATCACGGGCACCTCCACTAATTACACCTCGGGCACCTCCACAATGATAGATAATAGCCAGAGATTCACAGAGATTCGGTCAGATTCGGAAAGCGACCAGCGAGTAAACAGGTAAGCCGGAGGGAGGGGCCGACAGACCCACATTGGCTGAGAACCCCCATCTAGTAAGCAAGAAGTTCTGAAACATGTATCTCAACGGAGGTTAACAAGATATTATGTAAACCCTATCAGTTCCTGACTGACTCTCGAATATGTATTCCACGTGGTGTCAATGATAGTGGTCGCCAGTTACTCCGTCTCTCTCACTCATACAGCAATTTCGAGCCTTTCGTGACAATAAAGAAGACGGATACATTTTTATAAACAGACGTATTTTGTCTCTTCTTTGGCTATACAACAATGACCCAGTTGGAGTTCGAAATCACTTACTAAGATATCGTACTCCTACACTTTAGCCACTAATTCTTTGTAAATGATTGTACCGTTACATCCAAATCGGGTCAGAATGAACCTAGGACATTTCAAGGGGACTGAAGCCTAAATATTAGATGCAGTTGCGTCATACACAGGACATTCACTGGAGGATTTCTTAATTGCAGTCGACATATTTTACAGCTCAAGCCGTCAGGACTGTTAAGACCAAATGTATTAATGTAATCCCCAGTCATTTTAAACATTATCGCAAAGAGATCAATTTGGCCTCATAGATGGGACCTTTACAGGTACTACCACAGTGAGAGTGAACCTCGGAGTAATGGCAATTATCATGTCGTGGTTACCTCTCTCTAAATTTCTTTCTTTCTTTCTTTCTTTCTTTCTTTCTTTTGTCTTTTTCTCACTACTATGAACGACTTCGTTTACAAGCAAAGAAACAAGCTAGAAAAAAAAGAAAAAGAAAAGAAAAGAAAGAAAAAACAAAAACAAAAACTAAAAATATTTTGAGGTTGCATCCTCCAGGCTTTTCATAGCCGCATCCATCTACCCATAATTCCTTTCGCTTCCGCTTCTCCAACCTATTTAAAACATTTTCTTTATTTTTCAGGTTTCCTATATCCCTTTACTTCACCCTAACTTGCTCCCGAGCCAACCTATCAATCATTTCGTGCCGGGTGGCTAGTTGAAGTTTGATCCTCTAGTTTCAGGGGGCCTTAAGTCAGGTTATCCTTACTTTGAAGAGTTGTGTTTATTACTTAACGCCTGAGGTGCCCTCGAAGGAAAATGCCGACGTGAACAAGTATTCTTTGGTCTAGCCACGGATGAATCTTGATTTGTGCGTAGCTCCCTACTATTAAACCATTTTTTGTATCATTCAGGTGTGGGACAAAATAACGGAAACACCAAGAAGTTTCCAATTTATTTTAATATGGTTTTCTGATTGCAGCCCTCTCGTTAAATCCGGCTTCGTGCAGCTCCCTTCTTACAGTTTTTAAGGAAACTGGCTTCTCCAGATGGTCGTTAAGCTCTGCTGTAATTTTCAGAGCTGTATTTTTGTGATCCTTCCAATCTGCCTAAGAGTCTGACGGTCCCTATCAGACAGCTTTCACTTTCTTCCAGACTTTTGCTTCAGTGAGAAGCTTTTTTCTTCTTTCTCAAATGCTGTTATTACTTTCAAGACAATACTCCCTGCTAGACTAAATAATTCAGCGGTTTTTCTTACACTAGCGCCTGCCATATGAGCACCAACAATTTGATTTCCTTTAAAGTCCAATAGATCTGTCATTTTAATGACTTTTGATTCATTTCTTCTGATGATATCTCTAAAAAAAACAACAATTTAGTAAAATAAGACCAGAAAAATTAATAAAAAATCAAAAAGCATAAAAATAAGAAACGTTTGAAGATTTTATAGGAGTTTCAAAATTATGATACAAAGACTCTGGGCGTTTCCATTATTTTGTCTAACCCCTGTATATTTACTTGGGAAGTCGGTTAAATCCCCACTTCTCTTTTGTCGGCGAAAGTAAGCATATATATTTTCTAATATCACACAAACACAACCAGGTTTCCCTCACATTAGCTCATTTGAAAATCGAGCCTTGAATCAGACTTAATACATTGAAAGTTACAGAAGTTTTATCTCTTTGAGAGCATCCCTCCATTTACAATGTCTCTCTCACCAAAGCCTGTTAAACAATATTATCTTTTGTTTTTACGCAGCTTTAGATTATGAAATGTCGGTCAAGAACTATCGGTCGGCGCCCAGACAATTTTTCTGGACGAAGAGATAAAAGAACAAAGTTCTCACTGGTTGAGCCGTATCTGCACCCTTGGGACGAAAATATCGTCTGCCTACGATTTTATTGATCGATACGCATAAAGAGTGTTTAGAATGGGTCGCCATGTTGAAAATCAGCGCGTCCAGCCAGAAAAAGTAGGTGAAAATATCGTCTCTGTTCTTCTGTTCTCGTTCCATTAAACTACACCCCGACAATAAGGATTATCTTGCACATTAAGAGATTTTTATGTTTATCTCGTCCCTAAGTCGCCGGTGACTAGGATAATTTGTCGCACAATAAAAAGACTTCCTTATCCAATTATTGAATATATAACATCTCACCTTCCCTACCGTTTAGTTCAGTGATGCTGTTAGTATTTCAATGGCTTCTTATTGTTAACATTGCTTCTTGGCATTTGGGTATTAACTTTGTGGATAGTTTCTTCTTTTCCGAAGAGGTTGTTGAAGTCACGTCAAGCGTCATGGGAGCCATTTTTATTCTCACAAAAGTTTCATGTTGCTTTGCTTTCAAATTTTGTCGCTGATCATTTCTTATTGGAACTTTAAAGACGTTTCTTACAAAGCAGGCACACACATAAACACACACACACGCATACATATATATAGATATATAGATATATTAGTAATAATAATACTAATTATAACCGGTTCATTGACCTTGAGTGTTCATCATTGGTCCGGGGCACCAGGGTTCAATTCCTGGTCGAGTCATACCAAAGACTTTTAAAATGGTACTAGATACCTCCTTGCTTAACACTCAGCATTATAAAGTACGTATCAAGGGTAAAGTGGAGCAATCAAGGGAAAGGAGTAGCGCCCTCCCCTACACCTCGGTGTAATAGCTATTGAAAAAGGGAGGCTTCTTGTCTCCCTCGACTACTGTCGCCAACATTATATATATACAGGAAGTGGAATAGACGATGCGTTTTCAACTCTGAACGAGGTTAGTTGTCCATATTTCTGAGACGAGGCTTGATGATTTTTATCTGTAAGAGTTTTCGGACTATTGTCTTCGTCTTTATTGTTTTTTTTTTCACAACGTTTCGGCCGCTATATCCTCCAGCCTTCTCCAGGTGTCCCCTGTTTATCTGGGCATAGAAATGATTCAACCTCAGAAATCATTTTAAAGTTTATGCCCAGATAAACAGGGAACACCTGAAGAAGGCCGTGTGTTTGCTTTTTATTTCCAATTAATGACATTAAAAATGGGCACGAATCCATCTGTTCTCCCTATTCCACGTGCTTAAATAGAACAGAGTAAACTGTATTTTTTAGCCTTGCTTAGGAAACTAATCCAGGAGAAAGAAAACTGATTGGTTGACTGATTTTAAGAGCATGTCAAACTATCTAAGATTTTTTTTTATGCCGATAGGTTAGAAAACCACGTTAATTGTACGCCCACATTAATATTTTTGTGTCGGTGTCGGATACAAACAATTTTAAGCATCTTTTATTTGACCCAACCAATCCGGGTCAGAGGTTCTCGTGATGAAATGGATATCGTCGTAGAAAACTGATACGGCGACACAGGTTCGAATCCTGGACGAACCTGCTTGCATTTCACATACCACTTATACTCTTGGGAAAGGTAGAAATCCAACTATTCTCCCTCCATCTATAGTGCAAATCGTTGGACAGACTGGGCTCTGTAACTTTGGTATGGCAACCAGTCAAGGAAACGGAACACTGAATTCAAATCTGGTAAACCCCGATTAAAAATGACTTGTATCTCCTCCTGCACGTGCGGAATAGGTTGATAAATGCACGCAAATAAGTCTCCGTGGCGTAGTGGTTTACGTATTAGACTATAACATCATAGTAAGCAAGTTCAAAATACATTGGTGCTATAACGTTCACTTTCAAACAAATGTCTTTGGGAAAGACATGAAACCCATCATCTCCTCCAGCTATTGGATAAATAGTAGGGCATACTGGTGTAGCAACCGGGTTAGGAGAATGAAAACTCTGAATTCAAACCTGTTAAAGTCTGCCAAGATATAAACCTTTTAGCATATCCAGTTCGTCCGGATCAGAGTGGAGCTGGTAGTAATGGCAATAAATGGGAACACCACACTCTCGAGATTTCCAGAACTCGAGCCTCCCCATCAGATATATTTTATTGTCATACACAGGCCACTGAAAAACTGAATTCAAAGCATATGTACACTGCTTGAGAATTTACCATCCAATCTGTGACAAAGGTGTCAGATAAATACCCATTTATCTGTACAAAAGCATGCATGATGAATATTTCGAAAGCACTTGTCATTAAAACATGTTTGCTTGAAAGTTACGTATTTTAGATATGAAAATCTCCTGGCAGTATGATTGCCATGTCACCCCAGAGGCATTACAAAATAGGTTTTGATCTATCTGTCTATTTGTATCGCTCTCTCTTGCTCTCTCTCTATATATATCAATATATATATATATATATATATATATATATATATATATTTATCAATATATATATATATATATATATATATATAAAATTTAGAATATATATATATTTATTAAATTTCCAAAAGTCTTATAAGCTGATATATATATATATATATATATATATATATATATATATATATATATATGCTTATAAGACTTTAAAATTTTAAATAAAATCTTATAAGCCTTGATTTGAGTTACAGCTTGTAAGCCTTGATTTTTTCATGACAGCTTAAAAACCTTTACTCTTATAAGACAGATTATAAGATTTTATTTTTAAATGATAGCTTATATGACCTTATCTTTGAATGACGGCTCATAAGATTTTCATTTGCGATATGAATTATAAGATTCTATTTTAAATAACAGCTAATAAAATTTTATTTAAAGTAAGAGTCGAGAATACTTTCAATAAACAGATCGGATGTTTAACTGTATATGTATAATCAGGCATTTACCACATTATATTGAAGTAACTGCTTATAAGATATTATTTCAAATATACAGTATTCAAAAATAAAGTCTTATATGTTAATACTCAAAATAAATTCGTATAAGTTGATAAAAAAAGTCTTATAGGCTCGAAAACGAACGCAGCTTCTTCCAAGCAGCAGTCATGTCGATACTGCTATATGGATGCACTACATGGACGCTGACTAAACGGATGGAGAAAAAGCTTGACGACAACTACACAAGAATGCTGCGAGCAATTTTGAACAAGTCCTGGAGACAACACCCAACAAAGCAGCAGCTGTACGGCCACCTATCCCCATTATGAAAACTATCAAAGTTAGATGAACCAGATATGCAGGACACTACTGGAGAAGTAGGGACGAGCTCATAAATGATGTTCTCCTATGGATCCCTTCACATGGCCGAGAAAAAGCAGGGCGACCAGTACGAACCTACATACAGCAGCTATGTGAGGATACGGGATGTAGCCATGAGGACCTGCCAGAAGCGATGAACGATAGGGAGGAGTGGCGAGAGAGGATCAGGGATATCCGTGCTGGTGGCACGACAAGATGATGATGAGGAGGATTCAAAAGAAAGTCTTATAAGCTATTTATTTAAAACTGTCTCAAATTGTAATTGTCTTTTTAATTGGAATCATTTTGAGATGACGCTTTTTAATCAGAGAATTAATTTTTTATTTATTGCGGACTTTTTGTCGTCATCTTGGTAGGTTTTTGTGTGTGTGTGTGTGTGTGTGTGTGTGTGTGTGTGTGTGTGTGTGTGTGTTGTTTTTTTCACTACGTTTCGGCCAAATTTCACCTGAAGAAGGCCAGAGGTGAAATTTGGCCGAAACATAGTGAAAGAAGAAACAACACCCCCTCAAAAAAAACTACCAAGATGAGGACAAAATAGTCCGCAATAAATAAAAAATTAATTCTGTCTCAAATTTTTAATAAGAATAAAGACACATTTGCAGTTTCTCAAAAAGAAAATCTTAAAGCTTTTATTCGAAATAAAGTCTAATTGGTTGTGATTCAGAATTAAAGCTGCTAATTCAAAATAAAGTCTCGTAACCTGTTTATTAAAAAATAAGACCTTATAAGATCTTACTCAAGTAAATAAAATTGGCGACCACAGAAGGCTCACTTTTCAATAGCTACTACACCAAGATGTAAGGAAGGGCGCAACTCCTTTCCCTAGATTGCTCCACTTTACCCTTGATACGTTCCTTATATTGCTGAATGTTAAGCAAGGAGGTATCAAGTACCATTTTTAAAGTCTTTGGGATGACACGATCTGGGATTGAACCCAGGTCTCTCGGACCATTGGCGAACACTCTACCCAATAGGCCAATGATACTCATAATTCTATTTAATATCAATAATTTTTTGTACAGTTAATTGCTTTTAAGTTTAGTAAATGATAACCAGTTTTATTTGATCTGTAAATGGCATTTTAACAGTTTCTACCTCTCTGGATCAGCATATACATGGCAATGAAGAAGAAGAAAGCTTGTAAGCAGTAACTCAAATTAAAGTCTTATAAGCAGCCATTCAAAAATAAAGCTTTACAAGCTCTTATTCAAACATTGAGCAATAAGATGGTTTCGGGTCATATTCAGGACAGCCATTGAAAAGGGAGCCTTCTGATCGCCCTCGGTTACGATCACCAGCTTTACTTTATTAGCATCGCGGAGCAATACTTGAAACTGTACAAACAAATGAGCTCTGGCTTGTTTAAAAGTTGTAACTAAAAAGCTATTCGTTTAAAATATTAAGTTAACATGCATGAAAAAATATATAAAGTATTTACTAATTCAATATGTATAAAAAGGATCTTGCATTAAATTGCCTATAAAGGTTGCCATGCCGTCAAACAAAACAAACCAACCAATTAAAAGTTGTCTTTTAACCAGTTACTCAAAATTAAGTCCTATGACTGTCTCTTAAAGTAAAGTCATAATCAGTTAATTTCTAGATAAATCTTACGCGTTATTACTTAAAAAGTATAATCTTATAAGCCTTTCCGTCACATATTTTTTCAAGTGGGATATTTAAAGTCAAAGTTTTAATTCTCCAACTCTGGTTGTCTTACCAGGGTTAAAGCGTTATTTCCTGTCGGGAGGATACATAAATGCTTTCACTAAAGGTTCATATTTACATTTTTAGTGCTGTTGCTTTTTAAAGATTTTTTGCACACAATATCATATCCAGGACACCCTCTTTTGGGTGTGTTGGTATCTCTTTAAATGCTGACTGTATTCCCTCTGCTGTCAGTGCAATCTGCATATTCTAAACCTCATCGACAGGCCTGGGCAAAATTTTAAAGTGGGTTGGTTGGTTGGTTGAGTTTTATGGCATATCAACCTTTGTAGGTTATTTAATGCCGAATCCATTTTTATGCAAATAATCAGTTCTATTTCAAACAATTCCATTTAGCGTGAATACACAGATTAATTGTCAAAAACGTTTCTATTTTAAGCTATTCAGTTTATTCAAACAGTTCTAATTCAATTTATTATAAGTTCATATTTTGTTTACATACAGTTAAATGTCAAAACAATCCTATATATAACAATTTAGTTTAGTGTAAGTACAGTTTCAATGTCAAAAACATTTCCATTTCAAACAATTCAGTTTAGCATAAGCACGCAGTTTCACACAATTCAGTTTAGCATAAGTATGCACTCTAGTTCTATTTCACCCATAGGTAGGGCCATATCAGGTGCTACCACTCCGGGCCAGAGTGGACCTGCGAGCAATGGCAATGAAGGGGTACTCCACATTCCCCAAAGCTCCAACATCACTGGAACCTCACCATTAGATTGTTTAGTGTCATAATCAGGACACTCTTTGGGGGAGTCTTACCCCCCTGCAAGCAAAATTTTAAGTTTTGTGAAATCATCATCATCATCATCATCATCATCATCGTCATGTCGTGCCCCCAGCACGGATATCCCTGCCCCTCTCTCGCCACTCCTTCCTATCGTTCATCATCAATAATGTAATATAATTAAGGGTGATAATTAATTATCAAAGTTAAATATATATTTGTAGTGATAAATTGAAAGTTAAGTAGGGAAATTGAATGGAAGTGTAGGCCAAGAAGGTCATATGGCACACTTGTCATACGTATCGTAAGATATGGGAAAACAGTCAGCCTATCATAACAGGGGTTGTTTTGAAATCATTGTTGTCGGGCCGGATATTTTAAATAAACACATTTCAAATTCAATGACAGCCGATTTAGCTATCGAGTATGGAAAGTTAAGGACACGTGTCATCATATCATTAGTGAGTGGAATAATTAACAGATTCTATTTAAGCAGAATTTTCAGATCAATTGGCAGTTCAGACTTCCAAGAATCGGAGATCTGGATCGAAAGGAGGGGCTAGACGAGACACAAAGAAATTCATGCACCCAGAACGATAGCCAAATAGGCCGGGTCAGCTGTTTACTTTATCCATCTCTCAGGGCTCAAACTTTACAGTATATCAAATCCGTTAACATATTCTTAGTCTTTTTGTCTCTCTTGTGGCGACTGCTATCAGGCTGCATGAAAAAACAGACCTCCGTATCGAGTAACCAGCAGACTTGTTTTGTGTCGTATTTCGAGGGGTAACGTTTCACCCGTATTTTCATTTAGTGCCGTGTCGATGAGGTAACGTTATAATAACTCACTTTGTTGATAATTTTCGTCCTATTTTTCTCAAAATCCAGTTAAATTTTGAGGAAAGAAGTTTGGTTTCTGAAGCTGTAACGTTAGTCTTATTGAGTAAAAGTTGTCATTTTGCAAAAATGTCAACTTTGATCGAAACGCTATCACAGTCGAGAATTATAATTAAAATCAATCGGCAAGAATTATTTATTAATAAAAGAAATAATAAAATGGATAATGGATAATGAGAAAGTGGAACAGCGAAATTCCTTGGAATCAATTTTCTGCAGACTTTTCGCATGTCCAGATTCTTGGTCAAAGTATTATGAACAGTCTAGTGATTCAAATTTAATTTCTTCCCAATCAATCCTATCGTCGACCATCGATCAGATCTGATTAGAGTCTTCATTTTGTCAATTTTTCTCTGTTCGACCGACTAGAGTTAATTTTCCGGTCATTTTGGTCATCCATAAATGACTTGTCACCTAAAAGGCTGTTATCAAAATAGAACTTGATCCTTATAAAGTCTGTTTTAACTTATTTTCACTGTATTATTCTAATGATTGACAGATTTCCATTGGATAATGTTACTTGAATATTCATATCTTCCGTTTTCGTGACACACTAAACTAAAAAAAATCAGTATGGGTTTCCGCTTTTGTTTGTTTTGTTTAATGGCATATCAACCTTCGTGGGTTATTTGATGACAAAGCCATCGTTGTAGAAAAACAGTTGCGGTACTATCTAAGCTATAGCTAGGGAATAGGTGGGGTATCTTGCTATAAAGTATTAGTTTGAAAGGAGACGAAATAGCGTGGCTCGTTTTCTATGAACTCGCAGCTCAGTATGTTAGACACTGCGCCACGGAGACACAAAAAATTACTTGAAATTAGCCAAAGTTACACAATTCATTGTGCATTATGAGAGTCGACATAAACTGAATATTTTAAAGATAATTAAGTTCAGTATTTACCAGCCAATTTAAAATCATAGATCCCAACTCAAAAATAAAATAAGTTTACCAATTTTTTTAGATACACCTTGTGTCGAATACGAACATACCAGAGGAGCGACAATGTGAGTTGTGAGTTTTTATCCTGCTTTTTTATTATTATTATCTTATATCATTCTTGAAAAAATTTGTGATAGTGCTCTGCATTTTAGTGCATTGAGCACTAATGATGTTACGGATTGAAAACTCTTTTTGTGTTATATCTTAATCATAATTATATATATATATATATATATATATATATATATAAACAAATTTTCTGTACAGCAGAATTCTGTGATTAATTTGATTAGAGGAATCATTTTATCAAATCTTTTAAAACGATAAAACACTAAAAGGACTCTTTCGTCCGGCGCTTCTTCAATAGCAACAATACCTAATTATGTCAGCTGCTACCGAGCTGATACCGGCGAAACAACTACAATAAAAAAAAAACCTGGACAAGACCATCGAGTTTGAACTTATCAACCACAGAAAATTACAATAACATTTCAACGCCTAATTTGGGGAACGTGACTGTTTTGTTATGGTCTAGGAAGACATATCCTCGCAACAGAATAACCATATAGAAGCCAAAAATAAAGCTGGAATTCAAAAGGTATCCTTGTCTCATTTCTTGGTTCCTTCAGAAATTCTTTTGCAGCCTTCAGACAAAGAAGACGCCCATGAGGTAGATGGAGTAAGAAGAATACAAATGGAATCAGATACAACAATCAACAAGCAACGTGGTGCCCTGAATAAGTTTCCAGACTTTTTTTGTACAGGAATTTAGAATTTTCGTAGACTCTTGAAAATTCAGTATGTTATTGCTATACATCTTATGAGATGACTGACCAATTTTTATGATTTCAGATTCAAAGAAACAGCTACAGCAGCAATTGGAATACACCCTACTAAAGCCTGATTGTCTGAGCTAGTGAATTTCAAAAATGCAATCTGGACGTGACGACACATTAGAAGAACGATATGCAATAAAATTCTGTTTTAAACTTGGAAAAAATGCCACAGAATTGTATGGGGTGCTTCAGACTGCTTTTGGATGATCTTGCATGAATCGAACATCAGTTTTTGAGTGGCATAAGAGATTCAAGGAAGGCAGGGAGACTGTGAGGGATAATGAGAGGTGTGGGAGGAGTAAAGGAGTCAATACACCAGAGTTGATTGGCCAAAGGGTTAGAATTAGGGTTAGGGTTACTATGTTAAGGTTTTAAGGGTGTTCAGGAAGAGATTCCTTGGGAAGAGGCCAGCACTGTTCAAATCGAGTCAGTGGCATTTCCATCAGGACAATGCACCAGTCCATAACTCCATCCTTGTCACAGACTATTTGACCAAGATGGGCATCAAGACAGTTCCTCACCCTCCCTATTGTCCAGACCTTGCTCCCTGTGACTTTTGTTTATTTCCTAAGCTCAGAGGCTGTCGTTATGAGACAACTAAGGAGATGAAAGAGGCTTTGACGAAGGTCATTGACACGCTTTCACAAAAGGACTTTGATGGGGCCTGGCAGAAGTTGTTGGAACGGTACAACAAGTGCATTGTAGCCGGAGGAAATTCCTTCGAATTGGACTAGAGTTTCATGTGTGTAGTATCAATAAAAGTGCCCATACGAAAAAGTCTGGAAACTTATTTAATGATCCTCGCATGAAATTGAACCAAATAACGGACCAAACCATCTTGTTCTCCATAAACCATAAATCTATTAGAGACCCTACATTTTCAATTTATCTCCCTCATCATTATCATCATGTCATGCCACGAGCACGAATTTCCCTGAATCCTTCTCGGTCTTTATCTCTATCGTCCATCGCTTCCGGTAGGTCTTCTAGACGACACCCTGTGTCCCTACAGAGCTGTTGTAGATAGATTTTAGCTGATCGCCCAACA
>OY757922.1:15784732-15944732 GCA_963585895.1 Sepioteuthis lessoniana
TCTTCGTATTACAGACCCGAACCCCTACCTGCTCGAAAAAAACAAAAAGAAACAAAAAATACCCCCCCAAAAGTCATTTTAATAACATCTATGATGAATACTTGCAGTAATCTAAAACTTATACTTTTTGACTAAAAAGAAATAATTGAAATTATGATTAATGGGATTTTGGAAATAGCAATGTTTATGGCTTTGGTCGGAAAATGTTTTAAATCGAACTGGGGCGACTAGTGAGTGTCTGGAGTTTGATTTCAATTTTCAGTAACCAGACTGGGCTGATAAAGGCCCTCTGCAAAAGAAAAAAAAATTAAAGAAAAAAGAAAATATGATAAAAAGAAGATAAGAAAGCAAAAAAGATATTTAAACCATAGCAAAGAAAAAAAACAAAAAAAAACAAAAAAAACCCAAAAAAACAAAAACAAAACAAAACAATTAGTTTTCAATGAATTCAATTCAATTGTATTTTCGTTAAAGGCTTGTTGAGCCGAAGTCACAAGTAAAATACAAAGGATAATGTCAAGG
Source organism: Sepioteuthis lessoniana (assembly GCA_963585895.1). Lineage (NCBI taxonomy): Eukaryota > Metazoa > Mollusca > Cephalopoda > Myopsida > Loliginidae > Sepioteuthis > Sepioteuthis lessoniana. The sequence continues at coordinate 15,785,255 of OY757922.1, forward strand.
TTTACATTGAAGGTAGCAGCTATGCTTGAAAAACTGGTAAACCTTGACATTATCCTTTGTATTTTACTTGAGTTATTTTTGTAACTGTTATTTTTTCTTATCAAGGGGATATTATCTTAAAATATCCGTTGCTAAGAGTTCTTGGTGGTTTTCGCACCCATAAATGAGCGTAAACAGTTTCCTAGACTGATTGCATTCACATAGCACTAATACCCTTGGGAAAGGTATGAATTCAATTATTCTCCCTCCAGCTATGGGTAAATAGTAGGGCAGACTAGGTTCTTCAGCCTTGGTGAGGCAACTATTCTAGGAGAAGGAAAATTCTGAATTCAAACCTGTTGAGCTCTGCTTAAAAAAATTGACCTTGTGTCATATCCTGCCCGAGCGGAGGGGTTGGGTAAATATGGTAAACAGTTTCAGCTGTATGCGTGCATTCATTCTTTTTTGTATAATTGTAATATACTGACTTATCTGGCAACGTGCATAGAACTTAGCAGATTCAATGCAGTCGCAAGATAACATCAACAAAGTGGTTTCACAGGAAAGAAAAAATAAAGAAGGATGTCGAAGAATATAATTTATTGCCAATGGATAGAGTGACAGATATTTCCGTTCGTAGATAAGATCAACAAATTACCGCATGGGACTTGAAAACACAATATAAGGTTTTCAATTTTGAATTGTAGGCGGAGATCCGCTGGTCACATCAAGCGAAGGGGGAGATCTGCTGGTCTCTCAAGCGAAGGTGAGAGATCCGCTGGTCACTTAAGCAAACCAGTCGGCTACCTCGAGAGGGTTCTCTGGCCCCTCGCACTACTTCACAAAAAGGTCCCCGCCACAGAAGAAAGATATGTGTGAACTCTAACTGTATTCCTACTCCACACAAACGTCGCCGTCGAAGAATAGTGGTATGGATATGAGAGATAATAAATAACATAGATGTATTATATATTTGTAACGTAAGATGCAACTACTACTGCTACAACCCCAATGACTACTACTGGTAATAATATGTATATATATATATATATATATATTACTAGTTATATTAAAAAATCCTGTAAGCAACATCCCACAAAACCAGCAGCTGTACGGCAACCTACCACCCATCTCGAAGACCATCCAAATAAGACGTGCAGGACACTGTTAGAGGAGCATGGACGACTCACAAACGACGTTCTTCTATAGACCCTTTCACACGGACGACCTGCTAGAACCTATCTACAACAGCTCTGTAGGACAAAGGATGTAGCCTGAAAGACCTGCCAGAAGTGATGGATGATTGAGACGGAGAGAGAGAGAGAGTTAGGGAAATCCGTGCAAGCAGCATGACATGATGATGATGATGATATTATATGTATTACATGGTTTATGTATTATATACTGTAACATGTATATTACTACTACTAATTGGAGACCGTAATCGAGGGCGACCATAAGGCTCCCTTTTCAATAGCTACTACACCGAGGTGTAGGGGCGGGTGCAACTCCTTTCCCAGGTACTACTACTACTACTACTAATACTAATAATAATAATAATAATAATAAGAAGAAGAGAAGAAGAAGAAGAAGAAGAAGAAGAAGAATAACAACAACAAGAAAAAGAACAAGAACAAGAACAAAAACAAGAAAAACAAGTAGACCAAAGACTTCAGGACACTTGTTGTCACTTAAACTCCAGTGAATGACCCTCAGCTAACGCTGGTTTAAAGACTCTCAAGATGTGAAAAATACTCTAACATTTAAACAACAGAAGAAGAAGAAGAAGAAGAAGAAGAAGAAGACATCAGGAGATTCTCTGTCATTCAAACTCCAGTGAAAGCCCACAGCTAACGCTGCTGTAAAACTCTCAAGATGTAAAAAAATAATCTTACATTATACTACAACTTCTCTTCCTCCTCCTCCTACAACAACTACTACTAATTATAATAATATTAGAAATAATAATAATAATCATATGCAACAGAATAATAAGCGTACGTTAAGTGGGGACAGAGATGATACGGTTATTCACTATGATTAGAGAATATTGCAAACTAGCTCAAAAGAGTACATGACTGGGTAGGAATGGCAATTGTGCAAGAGATTTAAATTTTAATGGTATATGCTCAAACCAGAATCTCTACAAGACAAAGATCATCATAAAATTCTCTGAGATTTTCAGATAGGAATAGATCAGCTAATTCCAACTAGAAGATTAGACCGAGAGTTAATTAACAAGACATATGAATTTGTCATCTAGAGGTTTTTTTCCTTTCTGGTGGCCCACACTGTGAAAATGAAAGAAAGCAGAAAGATGGAAAAATACTTGTAAAGACCAAGCAGCCAATACTGATGTGAAAAAAGCCACAAGGAGTTAGATAATGATAATGGAAGAAAAATCAACCAAACCAAGAGAGAAAGTTTTGTACGTATGATAATCGGGAAAACTTCTTAAACTCGACAAGAGATATACTTAGATATATGGTCCTTAGAACAAGGAAATTCATGATGATGCATGACACCTTATATCCAAGGAATAATATACACAGGCTCTTTGTCACGAGAGAAAAAAAGGAGGAAAGCAACAACAATTCAAAGAATATATAAAAAAAAGAGTTGAGAGGTTAATTACAGCAGGAATTAACAGAAATAAGAACAAAAATATCAACTTGAAGACAAACAAGCAAAGAAGAATCTATAAATCAAAAAAAGGGAAGAAAACAACAATATTCACTTTTCAAGAGATGACATGTAAATAGGGATGAAGGTGAAACCTGATTGTTTGTTTGTTTGTTTGGGTTTTATGGCATACAAACCTTTCTTCGTTATTTAATGCCGAATCCATTTTTATACAAATTATCAGTTCTATTTCAAACAATTCCTTTTAGCATACGTATACAGTCAAAAACATTTCTATTCAAAGCTATTCAGTTAAGTGAATAGTTTTATTTCAAACAATTCAGTTTAGTATAAATAGAGATTTTTTACACACAGTTAAATGTCAAAACAGTTCTATTTCCTACAACTCAGTGTAGCGTAAGGACAGTTTTAATGTCAAAAACACTTCTATTTCAAACAATTCAATTTAAATTAAGTACGCAATTTAAATGAAGTTCACAGTTTAAATGTCAAAACAGTTCTACTTAAAACAGTTCAGCTTAGCATAAGTACACAGTTTAGTTCCATATAACCCATAGATAGGGTCCTATCAAGTGCTACCACCCGAGCCAGTGTAGATCTGGAAGTGATGGAAATGCAAGGGTACTCCGCATTCCCCAAATCCCTAGCATTGCTGGAACCTCGCCATCATATTGTTGAGTGTCATATTCAGGAAACTCGTTTTAGGTGGGGGTCTGCAGAGAAGCAGTCTGTGTATTGTACATCTTCAGCCAACTGAGCCAGGGGAAATCTGAAGAAATAAACAGTTAATTACTAAACCACAGTATAAACGATTGAAGCTAACAGGTACAAAAGCAAAGTTAGAGCTGACATAATTAAACAGGGAAAGTAATTAACTGGTTGGTTGGCTGGTTCTTTGTGGCATATCAACCTTTGTAAGTTATTTAATCCGGTTTATTCATATATATATATATATATATATATATATATATATATATATATATATATATATATATTATATATAAATATTTATATATATATAATAATATACCGGCTCATTGGCCTAGTTGGTAGACTGTTCGCCAATGATCCGGGAGATCGGGGTTTAATCCCAGGTCAGATCATACCAAAGACTTTTAAAATGCTACTTAATACCTACATACTTAACACTCAGTATTACAAGGTACGTATCAAGGGTAAAGTTGAGCATCAAGGGAAAGGTGTAGTGCCCTCCCCTAGACCGTGCTGTAGTAGCTATTGAAAGTGAGCCTTCAGGTGACCCTCGACTACGGTCGCCAATTTTACTTTATATATATTCTTTATATATATATATATGTGTGTGTGTGTGTGTGTGTTGTAAACAAATTGTTCGTTGATAACATTATCTTAAACGAACCATTTAATTGCACGCAGTTAAATGGATTCAGGTTTTGCTATTTAACACTAATCATCATCATAATGATGCACTGCCAGCACGGATCTCCCAGACTCTCTCTTGCCACCCGTCTCTATCGTCCATCGCTCCCGGCAAGTCTATTAAGCTACATCCTGTATCGGCACAGATTTGTTGTAGATACGTTCTAGCGGGTTCTTCCTTTGCTCGTCCATGTGAAGGGGTCCACCGGAGTATATCGCTTATGAGTTCGTCCTTACTTCTCCAGCAGTGTCCCGCATGTCTGGTTCGTCTAATTTTGATTGTTTTCGTGATGGGTGGTACGTAGCCATATAGCTACTGTTTTGTGGGGTGCTGCCTCCAGGACTTGTTCAATATTGCTCGCAGCATTCTTGGTTAATTGCCGTCAAGGTTTTTCTCCATACGTTTAGTTAGCGTCCAAGTAGTGCATCCATACCGCAGTATCGACACGACGGCCGCTTGGAAAAAACTGCGTTTTATTTTATCAGTCAGGTTTTACTTCCATATGACTGATAGACTATTGCTAGCTGTTCATGCCTTTGCTAGTCGCGTGTCGATGCCTGTCTCGGTTGATGAGACACTGCTTCTTGGGTAGGTGAACTTGTCCACTAGTTTCAGAGAACTACCATTTTGTGTGGAGATGTCATCTCTTTGATTAAACCACATGTATTCAGTCTTGTCTGCGTTGACATGGAGGCCTATGTCTGCAGCTGCTCGTTCCAGACTATGTATCAGCGTTTCGGTTTGGATGGGTGTATTTGCCAGATGCGCTAGGCCATCGGCGTAGTCCGTGTCCGAATTATCCATTTGTTTGTACACATTGAAATGTCTTCCAAATATTGCTATTTATTATTTGCAACCGGTCAGACGTTTTTTACTATTGCTATTTAATACTGATATTTCTATTTAATATTTGTTTGCTCACAGTTAAATGGTTTCAAGTATTGTTATGTAACAGTAACAAGACCATTTAATATGAATAATAATCCTTAGTATAAGATTAAAGAGATCGGTTTAACTCATTGAAGTGACCTTAAAACGTACTACTACTCTAGCTCAGAGTGGATCAGGGAGAAATGGCAATGAAGTGATACTCCACGCTTTCAAAGCTCCAGGTGTGGAGCCTCACCTTTCAGATTGTTCAGTGTCATATCCAAGACACAAGCAGGGTTTTTTAATTCTCTGCAGAGATGTAGTCGGCGTATTCTAGAGCCCACAACCGACTAGGCAAGGCAATTTAATGGGAATTGTGAAAGATACTAAACTTTGGTCATATCAGCGGTATAGGAACAAAGCAAAAAAATCTCAAAGCTGTAAAAGCTGAAATTTTTTGGGACTTTGAGATACAAATGGTCATTCAGCCTTGGTTAGAACACCAAACCTGTTTTTGAATAATAAGAATATTCAGAATATAATTTGTCAATTCGTGGAGTTAGCCGTTTTCGCAGAAAACAGAGTGAAAATAGAAGAAAGTAAAAAAAATCAAAAAAACTGGACGAATATATGGATCTTGCCAGAAAATTGAAAAATCTGAAGAATGTGAAAGTGGCTATGATACCAAGTGTAGTTGGGGCCCTAGGAATGTTTATCAAGAACCCGAAAAAGGGAGTGGATGTGAGAAGATCAGAGGAAGAATCAAAATTGTCTTGACCACAGTAATTTTAAAATTATTTTGGATACCTCAACTCCACTTGTCCTTTTATTTCCAAGTCCTCCAGTCACTGAACCAACAACGTCAATTACAATTAATATCATTATCACATTCATGTTCCACAGTTGTTTTTTTAATTCCCTTGCTAAGTTCTACTCTTTCTTTTTCGCTTTCTTTTCTTTTCTTTTCTGGGTACTTATCTTTGTTTTCGCTTTCTTTTCTTTTCTTTTCTGGGTACTTATCTTTGTTTTCGCTTTCTTTTCTTTTCTGGGTACTTATCTTTCTTTTCTCTTTCTTTTCTTTTCTTTTCTGGGTACTTATCTTTGTTTTCCCTTTCATTTTCGTTTTACTCCGTGGTCTGCCGAGACGGCGAAGTCTACAGTTCTGCAAGTTCTCTTTTGCTTTATTCTCTTTTATTTTTTTGGTGATTATTACAAGGTCTGTTAGTCTGGCTGAGATTAGGTGATCCGTTTGTACATCAAAGTCCCATAGACGTTTTTGCGTCTCATTCGCCAGAACAGATTCTTGGTTGTGCATATGCCATTTGTTCTTGCACAATTCCCAATGGATCACCTTACCTACCCAGTCGTGTCTTATAATCTTTCTCTGCTAGTTTACTGCATTCGCTTATTATGTGATTGATCGTTTTGTCTCAAACACCAAATAACCTACATTTGCTTTTTTTGTTACGTCTTATCTATGCTTTCTTTGATATGGTTGGTTCTTATGGCGTTGCTTTAGTTTCTACTAGAAAAGATTCAGTTTCTTCTCATTTTTGTTTTCTGGTTATAATCGTTCTGTTTGTCCTCGTGTTGTCAGCCTTGTTTCTGGTGGGTTTAATGCAGTCTTCTTCCGCGCTTTTCTGTGTAGTCTTTCGAGTAGCTTTCTCGTTACCCTGAGATATTATTTTTAATCTTTTTCATTCATCTTCACTTGTATGATAGTGTCAGCTTCCAATATTCTCAAGTATATGTACGTTTCTTCTTCTCCAAGCAATCTATTTTTTCCTTGATTTGGTATTTCCATTCATTCCGTCATATTATTATTATTATTATTATTATTAATCGGTGATCAAGGTATCATCTCAAACAATATCTGGACGATCACCAATTTTAGGCAAAAAAATTTAGACTCATCAGAAACATTATTGTTATTATTATCATTATTATTAGTAGGAGTATTAGTATTATTATTAGTAGTAGTAGTGGTAGCAGTAGTGTCAGCAGCAGTAATTATAATAGTTGAAGAAAAACTTCCAATGTTTCAATGTATTTTTATGACTCTGATATTGAAGAATCTAATAATCTTTTTCTTATAAAATAATTATTTGATTTTCGACGTCTCTTGTATTCATTTTAACTTTCTTTATTGTTGTTTGTGAGAATAGAAAAAAAAAAGACGGGAAGAAAACAGTCTTGAAAATCATACGCTGAGAAACAATAAGATTTTTTTTATCGTCATCTTGATGGACCTCACGTCTGAGTTGTTGGCCTTTATCCGTATGAAATCGAAGCGGACAGGATTTGTGGAGACCTCTTGCGGTTGAGAGAAAGAGAGAGAGAGAGAGAGAGAGAGAGGGCGGGAAGGAAGTAACCATACATATATATATATATATATATATATATATATATATACTGTTATGTATGTAGATGCTTTTTTCTATTCCTTAATGTCTAACACGTACATCGCCATTTAGAAGTGTGGATATGTTTACATATATATAAAAAATGATGTATAAAAGTTATCGAAAAAAAGTCATTTAAATGTTTTCTGCAATAAAGAAAACAGCCTGCAAAAATGCGTAAAAAATAGCTTTCATTGTTTATTAGGTTCTTTAATGAAGGGTTGGTTGGCTGGTTTGTTGTTGTTTTTGTTTTTTTGGGGTTTTTTTTGTTTTTTTGGTGGGGGCTGTTAACTCATGTTGGGTTATTTAATGCCAAAGTCAGTCTTTTTACCTTTCATGACACAAGAAGACTTGGGCATGGCAAAGAAAGAGTAACCTGAAGAAAGAAACTAAATCTCTTCTAATAGCAGGAAAAACAACGCCATAAGGACCAACTACGTTAAAGAAAAAAAACAAATTTAGATTATGTGGTGATAGAGACGAAACGATCAATCCTATAATAAGTGATTGCAGCAAATTTGCACAAAAAGAGTATTGGACTAGACACGACTGAGTGGGGAAAGTGATCCACAGGGAATTGTGCAAGAAATATAAATTTGACCGAACAAACAATTGATATATGCACAATCCAAAATTCGTGCACGAAAATGAGACGCACAAACTCCTCTGAGATTTGAGATGCAAACAGATCTCCTAACCAGAGCCAGACGAACAGACCTAGTTATAGTCAATAAAAAGAAAAGAATCTGCCGAGTAACGGAATTTGCTGTCCTGGCAAACTCTTAAATAAAATCAAAAGAAAGTGAAAAGAGGGATAAATACCTAGACCTTTCTAAAGAAAAAAAAAAACAAAGGAACATGAAGGTGAAGGTGATACCTATTGTAATTGGTGCTCTTGAAACAATACCCAAAGAGACTAGAAGTCTTAGACATAAGAGGACAAGAAGAGACAATCTATACCACAGCATTATTGATCGGCAAGAATACTGAGAAGAGTCTTGGAGACATGAGGGGACTTGCTGTCTCTCAGATTGCAGTGAGAAGCCATCAGCTAACGCTGTTATAAACCACTCTTAAGGAGTGACAATAATAATAATAATAGATATATACTTGGAATTTGACAGGGAAGAAAAAAAACTGTGAAATATGAGGGTGACTGTAACAAAAATTCGGGATAAATTGGAAATCAGAGGAAGGCTGGAGACTACAGCATTGTAAAGATCGACTTGAATACTCAGTAAAGTCCTAGCGACTTGATGATACTTGCAGCCACTTAGACTCCTATGAAAGCCCAACAACTAAGGCTGAGGTGAAAAACTCGCAAGGACTCAATAATAAAAAGACGATTTGTCGTCTAGTTAATTTCGCTGTTCCAGCAGACCATAGAATGAAAATAAAAGAAAGCAAAAAGATTTTCAAATAGTTGGACCTTACCAGAGAAGTAAAAAAAAACAAACTGTGGAGCATTCTAACGACAGTGATTCCAACTGTGATTGGTGCACTTGGAACGGTCTCCAAAGGCTTGGAAGGAGAATGAAAGAACGTGAAATCTAAAGAAAATTCGAGACAACAGCAATGTTTAGATCGGCCAAAACAGTGAGAGGAGTCCAGGAAACCTGTAGAGACTTGTTGTCACTTAGACTCTTGTGAAGTATTACTAGCTAACGCTGATGTAAAAAAAAACTGGCAAGGAATAAAAGGAATACATTACAGCCTAAGAATATTTTAAAAAATTATAAATACACAGGGTTAGTAAAGAGACTTGCAAAAAAAGAGGACAAGTAGAGACCATCCAGACTACAGCATTGTTGAGATCGGTTAGAATACTGAGAAGAGTCCTGGAGACTTGCTGTCTCTCAAACTCCAGTGAAAAACCATCAGCTAACGTTGGTGTGAAAAGCTCTAAAAGGAGTTAATAATGATAATGATAATTATAGCAATACCAAAATTTTAAAAAATACCAAATCGGAAAACCCCAGGCCATTAGGGCGCACATAGATTCTGGTTCAAAAATTAACTTCCATCTATGACAGACTAGGTACCGAAATGAATAGATGCTTGCAAGAAGCCGACGTAACCGCTTGGATGATCAAAGTAAAGACCAGATAGATCCTGAAAGACCCCCTCAAATGAACCACCACAAATAACTACAGACCCATAATTTGTCTACGATGAGGAAAATACTTATGGTATAAATAAGGAAAGAGATTTACTCACCATTAATAAGCTGCAGACTCTCCCCCGAGTAACAGAAAGAATTCCTCAAGTGGAGCAGAGGCACAGGAAAACTACTGTACCCTGATCAACACATCCTCAACGAGAGCAAAACAAGACGAAAAAATGGAGCTAAGGTCTGGATTGACTACACAAAGGCATATGATATGGCCCCGCAAAACTGTCTCAAAACGAAAACGATAGACAAATTCATAAACTTTATCGAGAATACTAAGAAAACCAGGAGAGTGTATATTGACAACAGGTGGAAGAAGCTTTGCTGAGACAAAAATCCAGAGAGGTATACTCCAGGGAAATGCACTATCACTATTCCTATTTGTAATAGTGAGGATGCCGCTCAACCACATACTCAGGAAATGCATACGCGGATACCGACTTAGCAAATCGCAAGAAAAGATCAATCACCTAATGTATATGGACGACATCAAACTTTTTACCGAAAACGAAAAAGTGAAAATATACAGTCAGGAAAAAGAGATGGAATTTGGCATTGAAAAATTCGCCAAACTAATACTGAAAAGAGGGAAACGACACATGACGGACAGAATGGAACTACCAAATCAATAAAAAAATCAGAACGCTCAGACATTTCTAGCGACAAACAAGCGACTTCCCACACGAGAAAACGTGGATGTGGCTAGGAAAAAGAAACCTTAAGAGAGAAACTGAATCTCTTCTAAAAGTAGCACAAAACAACGCCATAAGGACCAATCAAATCAAAGCAAGAAGTGATAAGACACAGCAAAAAAAAAAAAAAGCAAATGTAGGTTATGTGGTGATAGAGACGAAACGACCAATCACATAATAAGCGAATGCAGCAAACTAACACAGAAATTATAAGACTGGGTGGGCAAGGTTATCCACTGGGAATTGTGCAAGAAATTGAAGTTTGATAATGCAAAAAAATGGTATATGCCCAACCCAGAATCTGTCCTGATGACTGAGACGTAAAAGCTCTTCCGAGATTTTGAAGTACATACGGATCACCTAATCTTGACTTGACGACCAGACCTTATAATATTAACCAAAAAAGAGAACTTGTCGAATTGTAGACTTTGCTGCCCCAGCTGACCATAGAGTAAAAGTGAAAGAAAGCGAAATGAAGATAAGCACCTGGACCTTGCTAGAGAATTGAAAAAACTGTGGAACATGAAAGTGACTGTGATACCAGTTGTAATTGATACACTCGGTACAGTCACCAAGGAATTGATACAGGGACTGGAGGACTTGGAAATAAGAGGACAAATGGAGAGCATCCAACCTACAGCATTATTAAGATCAGCTAGAATACTGAGAAGAGTCCTGGAGAACGAGGAAACATGTTGTCACGAAGACTCCACTGAGAAACAATCGGCTGACACAGGAGTGAAAATTTTTCAAAAGAGTAAAAATATTAATAATAATCTGTTGAAAAATAGGTTGGTTGGTTGTTTGGGTTTTATGGCATATCAACCTTTGTAAGTTATTTAACGTCATATCCATTTTCATGAAGATAGTTCTATTTCAAACAATTCAGTTAAGCAGTTTAAGTGGGAAAAAATATTTCTATTTCAAGCTATTCAGTTTAGTCAAGCAGTTCTACAATTAAGTGTGAAAACAGTTCTATATTAAACAAATCATTTTAGGATAAGTAAGTTTCAATGTCGAAAAACAGTTCCATTTCAAATAATTCAGTTTAGCATAAGCACGCAGTTTAAATTTTAGTACACAGTTTATTTTTTAGTCAAACAATTCTAATTCAGATATTTCAGTTTAGAGTAAGTACAAATTTTGTTTACACTCAGTTAAATGTAAAAACAGTTCTATATTAAACAATTCATTTTAATGTAAGTACAATTTCAATGTCAAAAACAGTTCCATTTCAAATTATTCAGTTTAGCATAAGCACGCAGTTTAAATGTAAGTACGGTTTCAGGTTAGCATAAGCACGCAGTTTAAATTTAAGTACGCTTTATTTGTCAAAAAAATTTCTATTTCAAGTTATTCAGTTTAGTCAAACAATTCAGTTTAGCTTAAGTATGCCGTTAGTTCTATTTAAAGCATAGATATGGCCCTATCAGGTGCAAACACGCCGGGCCAGAGTGGACCTGGGAGCAATAGCAATGGAGGGGTACTCCGCATTCCCCAAAGCTCCAGCATTACTAGAACCTCACCATCAGATTGTTTAGTGTCATATACAGGACACTCATTGGGAGGGGGGTCTTACCCCTCTGCAGAGGTGCAGTAGAAAAAGAAATGAAGAAAAAGATAAAGCTGTTAATCACAAAATAAGAGAATGTAGCACCCTAGCTCAAAAGGAGTACAAAACTAAGCATGATTGTGCAGGAAAGGGAATCGGCAGTTAACTGTGTCAAAACTAAAATTTGACCTCCTACCAAATGGCTCAGAAAAGGTGACGTATAAAATTCCATGAAATTTTTCAGATCCAAACGCATCTGATACCGACCAGATGACAGCATCTACTGTAAAGAAAAGATCTTGCAGTCAAGTGCAAGATTAAGGTGACAGTCATAATAATTATCGTTGACGTGCTCCAAACAATTCCCAAAAGGCTTCGATAAAAACGGAGGAACACTGAGACTATTCAGACTACAGCGTTATAAAAAATCTGCAGTGACTTGCTTTGAACCAAACTTTTGCAATTAGCAAGCCATCAAACACTTCATTCCAATCTAATGGCAATTGGTAATTCTGTCTGAGAATATTAGTTGTATTGCATCTTTAGGAAATCTTCCTTACCAACTACAACCGTTTTCAATGATGTTGTAATCTAAGCCTTTTATACCCCAACCAAAAAAAAAAAAAGTTGAAATATTTACTGCGGGCTAGAATCTGAACACATTCTGATTCTTTAACGATCGCGGCTGATTTGAATCATATCCCTCCATGCTTAAAATATATCTTCCAAACAGAGAACTCTGTGCCAGGTGTCCTGACAAAAGATACATAAAGGTCAGTTCAAACACTAGAAGCGCATGTTTCATCAAATATAAAAATATAAAAAGGCCCACATGTTCAATATCAGCCCAGTAGAATTCACCGACTGCGTCTCTGCAGGTGCGTCAGATCCCTCCCTCAACAACTGTCCTGGATATGACACTAAACAATCTGATGGTGGAGCTCCAATCATGGATAATTGTGAAGTGGTACTCCACATTTCCCAGCCATTGCTCCCAGCTCTACTCTAGACAGGAGTAGTAGCACCTGATAAGACCCTATCTATGGGTCAAATACAATTGTTTGACGCTTAAATTGTGTGCGAACATATGACTCATACTAAATTGTATTGCTTGAAATAGAACTGTTTGACATCAAACAAATTACTATATATGTATACATTCCACACTAAACGGTAACTCTCTGAAAGTAGTTGACAAGTTCACCTACCTAGGAAGCAATATCTCATCAACCGAGATAGATATCAACACGCGACCAGCAAAGGCATGGACAGCTATCGATAGACTATCGGTCATGTGGAAGTCAGACCTGACCGATAAAAGAAGAGCAGTTTCTTTCAAGCAGTGTTCGTGTCGATACTACTATATGGATACACTATATGGACGCTAACTAAACAGATGGAGTAAAAGCTTGACGGAATCTACACAAGAATGCTGCGAGCTATATTAAACAAGTCCTGGAGGCAGCGCCCCACAAAGCAGTCTTTTAGCCACCTACCACCCATCACGAAAACAATTTGGTGTCCTCGTGGTGTAATGGTTAAAGCGATGAACTGCGGAATCGTAGTACGCGAGTTCGTACTGCAGTCGCGCTATTACGTTCACTTTCGGGCAAATACCCTTGGGAAAGGTATGAACCCCCTTATTCTCCCTCCAGCTATGGGTAAATAGTAGGACGGACTAGGTTCTTCAGCCTTGGTGAGGCAACTAGTCTAGGAGAAGGAAAACTCTGAATTCAAACCTGTTAAACTCCGCTTAAAAATCGACCTTGTGTCATATCCTGCCCGAGCGGAGGGGATGGTAAATAGTACCACCCATCACGAAAACTATCAAAACTAGACGAATCAGACATGCGAGACACTGCCCTAGAAGAAAGGTCGAGCTCATGAGTGATGCGCTTCTGTGGACTCCTTCACATTGACGAACAAAGGCAGTACGACCAGCTTGAACCTATTTACTGCAGCTCTGTGCCGATACGGGATGTAGCGCTGAAGACCAGTAGGAAGCAATGGACGATAGGGAGGGGTGGCGAGAGAGGGTCGGGGATATCTGTGCTGATAGCGCGACATGATGATATATATATACATACATATATATATATATATATATAGTCATCCACAGACAGATCTGTTTCGTTCTATCAGAACTCATCAGTGTGGCTATACATTAGCTTCCCGTAGCTGGGATCGATACCTGGTTGACTCAAACGCCAAGCCAAGCTTCCAACCATTCAGCCACGGGGAGCCATTATCAGTGAAGTAAATTTTAAACAGTTATGAATCAGAACTACTATTGTTTACATACATCCGTTCAACGGCTACCGAGACCTCAATTCATATATGAAGAGGCTTGCAATAAACGCTAATGGCAACACGATTACTTTTTCGCCAGAGAACTCAACCATACGGGGGTAGGGGAGTATATATCTCTAAAGCCATATATATATATATATATATATATATATATATATATCGTTGGTCCATCGAGAGAAAAGTAAATATTTTATGATGAATAGGTCCGCAAATGATTTTGGATTCAGGATTTTGGTTTTTATTATTTCATATACTTGTTTCAGACCTTACCTCTTCTTCAGGGTATTTATAATGGTAAAATAATTTCGGTTGCTCTTTTCACAGAAAAGATTATTCTGATTGGGATGCGTTCCTTCTAGTTCCAGGATTTGTGTCTATGAATGTCCTATAGGAGTTAATTGTCCGTGAAGACCTCTGGTCTCTGCAGATGTTTGTTTTTTTTATATCAATCAATCGATATATATATATATATATATATGTATGAGTGTGCATTCTCTCTCTCTCTCTCTCTCTCTGTGCACTTGCATATACGTGAGTACTCCAATGTGCATCAACATTGGTACATACATATATTTCCAGTGTTGTTTTATATCTATATACTCTTCGTTCCATTTGAGCAGTTTTAATGCATTAAATATTTGATATTATGTGATTGAGTATAGATTTTTGTATTGATAGTTCAGTAGCTTACTTACAATAAGAATTAGTTGATAAAAATCATGTAACTGTTTGCAACAGTTATTATTATTACTACTGAATTTAAAATAGTTTCTTGAATATAAGTAATTGTTTATCATCATCATCATCATCATGTCGTGCAGCTAGCACGGATATCCTTGACCCTCTCTCGCCACTCCTCCCTATCACTCATCGCTTTTGGCAGGTCCTCAGGGCTACATTCCGTATCCTCACATAGCTGCTGTATGTATGTTCAAGCTGGTCGTCCTACTTTTGGCTATATGTGGGGGTCCATAGGAGTACATCACTGATGAGTTCGTCCTTGCTTCTCCAGCAGTATCCTGCGTGTCTGGTTCGTCTAACTTGTATAATTTTCGTGATGGGAGGCAAGTGGCCGTACAGCTGGTGTCTTGTGGGGTGTTGCCGCCCGAACTTGTTCGGTATTGCTCTCAACATTCTTGTGTAATTGCCGTCTAGCTTCTTCTTCAGCCGTTTAGTTAGCATCCAGGTAGTGTATCCCTATAGCAATATCGATACGACCGCTGCCTGGAAGAAACTGCGTTTCATTTTATCGGTCAGGTCTGATTTCAATATGATCGAGAGACTATCGATAGCTGCCCATGCTTTCGTTAGTCGCGTGTCGATGTCTTTTTCGGTTAATGAGACGCTGCTTCCTAGGTAGGTAAATTTTTCTACTAGTTTCAGAGAGGTTTCGTCTAGTGTGGAAATGACGCCTGTTTGGTTGTAACACATACATTCAGTTTTGCGTGCATTAACATGGAGGCCAATGCCTGCGGCGGCTCGTTCCAAACTATGCAGTAGTGTTTCGGCTTGGTTAGGTGTATTCACCATACTGACGCCGACTACACCGAATTGTTTATAAAGGATTATTATTGCATTGGAAAACGATTGTTATATTTTGACCCCTCGCCCCGGCCTAAAAATGCTATTCCAAGGTAATACACCGGAAGGAAGTGACACATTCCAACGGCCAGTAATCGAAAGAGATCACGTGGGCGGATTAAGGCTTATGATATGGGAAAAGATGAAGGTCCCATTCTGCCATTACAGTCATGCACCGGAAGAGAGTAACCTCTGAACTGCATGACAGTTATTTCCGCTTGATGACGATTAAAGATTCGATTTCAAAGATCCAGTAGGCGATCGTGTGGGCGTTGAGTTATTATTTAACTCAGTTGAGTTTGGGTCCCAGAGCAGTTGCCAGCAGACTTCCAGACAGTAGAGACCAGATGTGGTAAGGAAGGCCACACCCGACCAAGGGGGTTCTCGGAAACCCCCGATGCAGTTGCCAGTAGACTTCCAGACAGTAGAGACCAGATGTGGTAAGGAAGGCCACACCCAACTGAGGGGGTTCTCGGAACCCCCCGATGCAGTTGCCAGTCGAATTCCCGACAGTAGAGACGAGATGTCGTAGGGAAGGCCACACCCGACCGAGGGGGCCCTCGGAAAGCCCCGATGGAGTAGACCCCAACATCAGGAGAACAATAAAGACACAACGTGACGGTCATAACAGTGGGGTCAAAATATGAAGTTTATGTTCGTTCTCCAGCACCCTCTCACATGCTAACCTTTCGAACCCTTGCAATAAAGGGAGAGGAAAATATAATTGTAAAGAAGTCTTCCTGCGTCTTTATCATGCGTTTTCCTTCCTGCGTCTTTATCGTTGTGTCACTGTAGATGACTATACAACACGATTAATATAAAGTATAATTATTAGTATTAGATCGCAATACGTTAAATTGTTTAACAAATGAGCTACACTTGTTTAAGAATAATATTACCAATAAATTATTTGCTTAATAATCATATATATTACATGGACGCTGACAAAGGGTATTGAGAAAAAGCTAGACGGAAACTGCACAAGAGTTCGACAAATTGGTGATGTAATCGTTAGCAAGCAAGACTAGCAAACCTACAGGAGTGAGTTCGAGTCTCAATGGGTGCCCCGTTCATATGGCATTTTTCCACATCCAAATAAAAAAAAGCGAAGTAAACTACTAATCCCATGAAATAGCAACTGTACGGCCACCTACCTCCTATCTCTAAAATCATCCAAATAGGACGGACAAGACACGCGGGACACTGCTGGAGAAGCATGAATGAACTCATAAGTGACGTTCTCCGATGGAGCCCTTCGTACGGACGTGCCAGTGTTGGCTGACCAACAAGAACATACCTACTATTACTCTGTATGAACACAGGATGTAGTCTTGAAGACGTGCCGGAAGCGATGTATAATAGTAGACGATTGCCGTGTAAGAGTCAGGGAAATCCGTGCTAGCAGCACCACATGATATATATATATATATATATATATATATATATATATGTACGTATTATTCAGTCCAGTTAAACCGAGGTCGGGAATAATTCCGTCAGGACAAAAAATCATTCAACTATGAACATTTAAATTTTCTTGGTAAAGAGCTCAATGTAACTGACATCATCCTTACGAAAGGTTATTAAGGAATGTTGTACTTCCCTAAAATATTATTAAATCTTGAGTTTTAAGTTGAAATGTATTTAGAATTTAAAAAATAAAAAAAAATTAATTTACTATAATTCCAACCGGTGATAAAAACTAAAAACTGGAAGTGGGCGAAATGGGGAGGAACCTCTTCACCCCCTCTTCCACCCCCTCCCATCCTTCCTTCCTATGTCTATTCTGAATTATTTTATCCATTAGATCTGAAGAAGCCCTGTTATTTTTTGTGTTATTGATTCATGTCAATACCCATAACAGGAAGGATATGAATTTATAATCCTAATGTGACCGGTTTTTGTTTTTTTAAAAGATATGTATATATATATATATATAAGCATGTTTCATTAAATATTAAAGACAAATTTTGTTTGTATATTTTATTTAAGATCCTTTCAAATTTTCTGATAAGTATCTTAGTTTCTGGTTGGAATTGGTAGATGAATTTCCTAGAATTGTTACGAGTGCTTTCGGACCCTTCATAGGCCATCATCAAGGGTCGCTTGCTTGTGTAAGGTGTGTTTGTATTTTTTTAAAACAGAGTTTGGAAAGTTTATACCATAACAAAAATATGGAAACGCTGAGTTGGATAAAACAGGGTAACTGATGAATTTAAAAAGGGAACGCTATTTTAAAAAGGGAACGCTATTTTAAAAAGGGAACGCCATCAACGGAAATAGAATACTATAGGAATACGGAAAAATTTTTTTTTTTAAAAAGCATTTGTCGCATTGTCACTATTTTCAAAACCAATTCTATTGATAATAGTTTTTTTTTATTTTTATATGTAGTGCTTCCAGGATTTGTAGTCGTAACTCAACAATTTCGTTTGCGATTATAGTGGTGTTTTCAACCAGAATTTTTCGAAACTTGGATTTTGGAATAGACTGGGTTTTAAGATAAAAGTAAATAGAACTGGAGTCGTTAAGGTGCATTGTAAGTCGTCTGGAAAGACCAACATACAGACTATTTTTTGGAGACACAGTCTCCCAGGGGACATTCAAACAAAAATACAACGTTGGTTCTATTTTGGGAAATTCATCTACCAATTCCAACCTGAAACCTAGACACTTATCAGAAAACTTGAAAGGATCTTAAATAGATTATGTAGACAAAAAGTGTCTTTATTATTTTTAAAACATGCATATATATATATATATATATATATTTACTAACCTACTATCTACCAGCATTCACGGTTACCAGGAAAAAATTAAAAAAACCGCCAGGAGCAAGAGATAAAAATATCTCGAATCACCGCCCGGGTGAAAAAAGAAAAAATATCATAGGACAAAAAAAAAAAAGAAAAGACCAACTCCGTCACACCAGTTGAAAAAAATCAAGAAATATGCAGTCAGTTGGTCAAAAGAAAAAAAAAATATATATATATATATAGCATGTGGTGCTGCTAGCACGGATTTCCCTGACTCTTTCACGGCAATTGTCTCCTATTATACATCGCTTCCGGTAGGTATCATTTAATGAAACATGCTTACATGAACGACAGCAGCCGAACTACACACACACACACACACACACACACACACACACACACACATATATATATATATATTTGGCATTAAATAGCCCACAAAAGCTAAAATGCTGTTTGAGGCCAACAAACCATATATATTTATAGTTTGTTGGCATCATGTGGCATTTCAATCTTATGCCAAATCTTGTCTATATATATATATATATATATATATAAAGTTGAGTGTAAACAGATTGAGATAGTTTGATAAAAAGCGCGCTTAATGTAACGTTTCCCGTTCAAAGGAATGTAATCGGTCGTCTGAGTTCAAATCTTGGGCGCAACCGTTGATGTTTCACTTCGTGCAAATCCCTTAAACTGGATCCTTAGCCTTGGTTACTCAACCACTCTATAGGGAAAATGTTGATTTATACACTGTATTACCCAGCTTAAAAAAGTTACCTAGTGTTTCTGTTGCGGAGGGGTTATGTAAATACATTTATTTTCACCCCACAGTTTTTCAAGCGGACGTAGAATTCAAAATGATTTGAGAATAGCAGAATAAAAGTACCAATAAGATTAAAGAAAAACATGTAAAATATTAATAAGAATAGAATTCAATTGTGATTTTTATTTAACCAATTATAATGGGTTATTTTTCGCAGACAAAGTCGTCTGTTGCCTTCCGTGTGAAATTCCGAAGATAGAGGCGTATTAAGCGCTCTGTGACTTGCAGTATTGTGAGACATATGAACGGTGAGTGGGTGGAAGTTCCATCTCGAAGTCTACAGACTTTTAATTCAATATAAAATAATTTTTATGCGCTTTTAAAAACGATATTACAACCATCGATTCTATATCCGTGATCTTTTTATTTATTTATAAAAACAATTTCACACGGACGTATGACATGTATATTTTCCTCGTTCATCTATCTATGTATCTATCTATCAGTCAGTTCGTATCTATCTATCTATCTATCGGTCAGTTCATATCTATCTATCTATCTATCTGTCGGTTTATATCTATCTATCTATCTATCTATCTATCTATCAAGCTGTTCGTATTTATTTTTATAGTTCAGACTATTCTATGTATGTGTGTGTGAATATGCGTGTGGTAATGTTTCCATTTTGCCTATGTTGTTGTGTCAATCTATCTATCTATCTATGTTCATATATATTCCCTCAGTCTAATCATATCAAAACTATGTTATTCTGTTAATATATGTATAATTATGTATTTAACCATCAAGTTTTTTCATGATCTATCTATCTCAGTTTGTTAATATCTATCTATATATATATATATATATGTGTGTGTGTGTGTGTGTGTGTGTGTGTGTGTGTGTGTGTGTGTGTGTGTGTGTGTGTGTGTGTGTGTCTGTGTGTGTGTGTGATAGCATTTATAATGGATTGCTTTAGTTGGCTATCAAAGCTAAAACTAAATTGAAGCCCTCGTGACCATTTGTTCAGTAATCTATAAACAGACAAATCATAATTTCACTGTAACCAAGAATAGGATTTAGATATCATCTGACAACTTTCATGACAATGCTAACCACTTGTTTACCACCCTCGTCCCAGTCTTTGAAACTAATTCCATTTACCAAATATAGACAGTTTTGAGTGCGACCAATCGTTACGTTTCTCTTGGAATTGTAAAATAAGAATTGTATAGGTTAGCTTCGAAAGTGTTTTTACCGGTCAGGTGGTCAATCATTGTCGTAAGATGAGACAAAATTGAGAGTAAGCAGTCATTTTTGTGGAAGGAGAAAAGAGAGGAAATGTTTCTGGTTTTTGGAATGGAGAGGACAGGGAAATGTGGCAGGGTTAGTGCTGTGTCAGACACTTCTCAAGATTATGTCTATCGTTGATTATGTAAAAACAATCAGCTTATGACTCAGAACAAAAAATAATAAAAATAATGGGTCGAATGCTCTTCGACTTTTTTCTTATCTTTTCAACTCTTTTCGTCTCATTCGATAATCCCTACACCTATTTATGAATAATTTTCCAATCTCATTCTAGAATCTCTTCTTTTTTTTTTTAATTTCTCACGAATCTTTTTTAAACTCTTAATCCTGTCTTCTATTTTGATTTTTTTTCTTTTTATACAATCAGCTATTTCTCTTAATTATCATTCTCTTAAACTTCGTTCAATTTCCTCTTATCTTTCGTTTTTTCCTTTGCAATATTCTTTCTTTCAATTGTCTCTTCTTTCTTTCTTTCTTTCCATTATATTTTCTTTCTTTCTTTCTTTTTTCTTTCTTTCTTTCCATTATTCTTTCTTTCTATCTTTCTTTCCATTATACTTTCTTTCTTTTTTTCTTTCTTTCTTTCCATTATTCTTTCTTTCTTTCTTTCTTTCTTTCTTTCTTTCAATTATATTTTCTTTCTTTCTTTCTTTCTTTCTTTCTTTCTTTCCATTATTCTTTCTTTCTTTCTTTCCATTATTCTTTCTTTCTTTCTTTCTTTCCATTATTCTTCCTTTCTATCTTTCTTTCCATTATACTTTCTTTCTTTTTTTCTTTCTTTCTTTCCATTATTCTTTCTTTCTTTCTTTCAATTATAATTTCTTTCTTTCTTTCTTTCCATTATTCTTTCTTTCTTTCTTTCTTTCTTTCCATTAATCTTTCTTTCTTTCTTTCTTTCTTTCTTTTTCTTTCTTTCTTCCTTCATTGTTGTTCTTTCTCTTGAACAACAAGAAACACACATTCTTTCTTTCTTTCTTTCTTTCTTTCTTTCTTTCCATTATTCTTTCTTTCTTTCTTTCTTTTTTTCTTTCTTTCTTTTTTCATTCATTGTTTTTCTTTTTCTTGAAGAACAAGAAACACACATTCTTTCTTTCTTTCTTTCTTTCTTTCTCCATTCATTGTTATTCTTTTTCTTGAACAAGAAGCACACATTCTTTCTTTCTTTCTTTCTTTCTTTCTTTCTTTATTTATTTATTTATTTTTGTTTTTCTTCTCCGTTCTTTGTTTTTTTTTTCCTCTTCCCTGAACAACAATGAACATGTATTCTTTCTTTCAATCTCACATTCTCTCTCTCTCTTTCTTTCTTTCGTTCTTTCGATTTTGCATACTTTCACATTCATTGTTTTCTTTCCTAATATACTAATTTCTATTACAGATTATCTTTCTCCTATTTTATAATTAACCTTCTCTTATTGTCCCTCCTCCTCCTCCTCCTCCTTCTTCTTCTTCTTCTTCTTCTTCTTCTTCTTCTTCTTCCGTTTATTTGTTCTATTTTTTTTATTCTTTCTCATTTCAAAATTTCCCTCTCTCTCTACCACATCAGTTACATTGTTCTAAACGTATTCACTTCACCCTACTAATGAACGCCTACTCTAACTTTGATTGTTTTTGTAGCCTTGTGTCAGACTAAGCTAAAACTAATATTCATTTTATAAATCCTCACCGTAGAGCAGTGATTTGGAAACTATTCTCATTTACCATCAACAGAATAATCAACTTAATATTGAGTAGGTACGTAGCTACAAAATTGAAAAGGTATTAAGGTACCTAGGATACTATTCATTCTGTCATCGTTAGAGTCAATTTTAAGTTCCAAACATGACTGTTCCCTGGAGAAGGCATTTACCCTTCTCTTCTCTCATACATGCTATGCGTAAAACAAGGCAGATTTGGCTCTGTCACGTTGGTTGGGCTAAGAGAAGGAAAATCCCTGAAATCACAACCTGAGAAGTGTTGTTCTGTGAATCTGTAGCTCTCCAGTGAACCATTGTTCTCCCATTAGCTCATCCAAAAGTGTTGATGGCTTTGCATAAACCTTCATCCCTACACACAAAACATCCTTGTCGTTAGGCCAACAGTTCACGTCTATAATCGATTTGTTCTGCACATTCCAATAAATTTTATTCGACAAAGAACCCAAATGGTTCCGGTACGTTTTGGCATGAATCTACTTTTGGCCCCCTTGACATATAATGAATAGTTTGATACCATTATTAAATTGTGATAATTAAAAATATTTTGATTTACTTTTTAGATAAATACTAAAATCAAATAAGTAAAATAAATATTCATATTTACCAACCCCCTCCGCTCGGACAGCATATGACACAAGGTCAATTTTTAAGCGGAGTTTAACAGGTTTGAATTCAGGGTTTTCCTTCTCCCAGACTAGTTGCCTCACCAAGGCTGAAGAACCTAGTCTGCCCTACTATTTACCCATAGCTGGAGGGAGAATAATTGGATTCATACCTTTCCCAAGGGTATTAGTGCTATGTGAAATGCGATCAGTCTCGTCCAGGATTTGAACTCGTGTCGCCGTGTCCATTTCCTACGACGATAACCATTACACTACGGGCAAAATAAATATTGAAGATCTAATAGATCCCAGATTTGTAAGCCAAATCACACAAATATTACAGTGGAGTGCGTAAATTGTTTTAAGATATTCAAAATGCGCTCATCGACACAAATGTATTTAAAACATTTTTAATTTGGAGTATTCCTAGCAAAATCTTACATAAGAACAATCTAACGTATTTTAATTGATAGTTACTCTTGTTCGTTTCTCGTTATTTGATCTTTTGCGCAGCCCGTCGCTTGCTGTAAGTCGTTACTCGTTTAAAGACAAAAATATTATCGATATTCTTAATTGGCACCAAAACGGCGATGCCAAACGGCGATGCGCAAATTTCAGCGCTAAAAGAGCAACATCAAAGAATCTCCTTCCGGCCAAGACTTTATTGATAGTTAATCTTCTCTATGATAGTGCTTATCCAATTAGACTAAATAACTGCATATACAAAATCAACATTATCGATTGCAACAAACTTGAAGAACAACATTTCTGTTCAAATCATCACAGAAAAATAACGTTCACCAACAAAGAAAGGATAAAAAACGCATTAGACAATATTATATCGATAATTGAAACACACGAAGATATATTGATAAAATGTCTCCGAATTCTGAACCCAAATGGATTTAAGATCAAACTGAATGACACTGGTTTAAAATAAGATAGAGAGATATGGACTAACGCTTAAATGCCTAAACAAACAAAAAAAACAACCAAGGAATCGCGGCTGATTTGAATCATACCACTCCATGCTTAAAACATACCTTCCAAATGGAGAACTCTGTGCCAGGTGTCCAGACAACTGATATATAAAGTTCAGTTGAAACCCTAGGATATCATGAAATAATTTTTATTCGACGAATTTACTCTGTCGTTCATTTTTCCTGGTTTCTTTGATAGCATATCAACTCTTTTCGAATTTTTTTTTAACTTTCTAAAAAAACCCTCTGTTTTCACCAAAAAACTTTTTTTTTTGACTTAAGGTCGTAAACAATTGAGAACAAAAAAAATAAATGACACTAAAAACATTCTTTTTTTTTCCCACTTTTTTTATTTTTGTGTGTATATATATATTTATATGCAAATTTCATTAAACATAATAGACATTTTATGCCAACATATTTTCTTTTGGATCCGTTCGAATTCCCGTATTACTTTTATCGTATTCGGGGGGAATTGATTTAGGTATTGTCCATAGTTGTATGTATCCCTAGTACTTTCTGCCCGACTTTGGGCCATCATCAGGGGAGAATCTGTCACAAAAGTGATGTAACTTTTGTTTTAGCAAATTACTACTGTGTAAGGACGTCTTTGCTGTTGGAGATTATGGCGCTTGCTTTTAAATGTAATTCTGTAAATAGTGCCAGTAGCTAAAGACATTTAAGTACGTTAGCACTGGTTTGAAAATTAATTCTATTAAGTGCTGGTTGCAGGTTTCTAATATATAGTGCTTCGAGAATCTGAAGTTTTTGTTTATTATTTTGATGTTCGAGTATTGTGTTGTCGGTGAGAATTTTTCGTAGTTGTGTTGTTGGGCATGAATGTTTTTTTAAATGCTGAGCAGAAAGTACTAGGGATACATACAACTATGGACAATACCTAAATCAATTCCCCCCGAATACGATAAAAGTAATACGGGAATTCGAACGGATCCAAAAGAAAATATGTAGGCATAAAATGTCTATCATGTTTAATGAAATTTGCATTAACGAAGAAATGCTGCCTAAATATGCATATATTTATATATATATATATATAGACAGACAGACAGACAGACTGCCCAAAAAATGTGTACACACTTCAGCAAAGGAAGAATCTGGATAGATATTACAATTCTAAATATATTCAAACAGTATGGTATTGATAAAAGTTACCTTTGAGCTGATTTGAATCATACCACTCCATGCTTAAAACATACTTTCCAAATGGAGAACTCTGTGCCAGGTGTCCTGACAACAGATATATAAAGGTCAGTTGAAACACTTGAATATCAGAAAATAATTTTCATTCAACGAATGTACTATATCTATCGTTCATTTTTCCTCGTTTCTTTGATAGCATATCAACTCTTTTCGAATTTTTTTTAACTTTCTAAAAAAACCTGTTTTCACAAAAAAAATTCTCTGAAGGATGACTTAAGGTCGTAAACAATTGAGAACTAAAAATAAATGACACTAAAAATATTCTCATTTTTTTCTCACTTTTTCATTTTTGTGTATATACATAGAGAGAGAGGGAGAGAGAGAGAGATAGAGAGACAGACTGCCCAAAAAATGTGTACACACTTCAGCAAAGGAAGAATCTGGATAGATATTTCAATTCTAAATCTATTCAAACAGTTTGGTATTGATACAAGTTACCTTTGAACTCTACACTTATTTGAACGCTCATGGTGTAATGGATAACGTCGTTGGAAATGGACACGGAGATCAAAGTTAAATTCATGGACAAGGCTGTTTCCATTTCACATTGTGCAAATTCCAAGAGGAACGATATGAATCCAATTATCCTTCGTCGATCTATGGGTAAAATAGTTGGGCAGACTAAGCTCTTTAACCTTGCTATGGCAACCGGTCTAGGAGAAGGAAAACTCTGAATTAAAACGGCTAATTACTGCTTGAGCAACGTTGGCCAATGTATGCAGTAGGATTGCTGGTGAGGCTACAGTCTTGAGATTTTGGGCAATGTTGATCACGTCTTTATTGCTATTACTCCCAGGTCCACTTTGACCTTGAGTGGTAGTAGATTTATTGATTAAATAAAACTGTTCAGTCATTTGTAAAAAAATATTAATATTGTTTAAGAGCATGCAGCTATGTGGTAATTGATTATATCAATATACAGTACTCGATAAGAACCAAGGAATATTGTAAATTAAATTATCATGACCAGAAGATCCGACAAACACTGACGCGCAATTAGGTCTCATCAGCAGTGAATACCATGATCGCCCCCGCCGGCCGAACCAGTAACCACAGAATGCCGAGCCGAAACTCTACCACTGAGATATACTGCTCCTCATCGCACACAAGCGTTGCCAAATTATCTGGTCATCGCAGTTGCACGGCCAATTGACCTGATGTGTCTTGTAAGTCATATCCGTACTCTTTACAGAGGACTCGGTCACATCCAGTGCCACGTCTTCCCAAGAGGATTGGAAAAACGAATCTGAGTAATTACAACCTTATGGGCAAGGAAATAGATGTAGATTTTTTTTTAAGTAGAGGAGTTAGATTGCAAATTCAATTACCATGACCAGAAAATCTGGCAAAAAACAAAAGAAAACGTAAAACCAAGGAACAGAAATAGTTTATCAATGAAATTACAAATATCTAATAGCACTATTTTAAACCATGTAAATGGATAAAAAAATATGTATATCTCTATAAAAAGTTTGCGAATGCAATGATACCGGAAGTGAATACTCAATAACATCTATAGTCAAGGTCATGATTGTATTTGAACATCTGTCCCATCTCGGTCAAAATGTGGCTGTGTTAAATCAGGTGAATATGAGGGGAACTTGACTGCACTATTTCGTCCTACCAAGTGTCCATACAACTTCTCATTGAGATAAGCTCACTCATCTTGGTGTTAGTGTGGCGGTACGTCATTTTATATATATATATATATATATATATACAAAAAAAATCGTAAATATATATATATATATATATATAAGAAAAATTAATCATTTCGATAAAGGTCATATATTTATTTACCTAACTCTCTGCACACATATATCATCATCATCATCATGTCGTGCCGCCAGCACAGATATCCCTGACCCTCTCTCACTACTTCTCCCTATCATTCATCGCCTCTGGCAGGTCTTCAGGATTACACCCCGTATCATCACAGAGCTGCTGTATGTATGTTCGAGCTAGTCGTACTGCTTTTGCTCGTCCATATGTGGGGGTCCATAGTAGTATATCACTTATGAGCTCGTCCCTGCTTCTCCAGCAGTGTCCTACATGTCTGGGTCGTCTAACTTAGATAGTTTTCGTGAGGGGAGGTAGGTAGCTATATAGTTGTTGCTTTGTGGGGTGTTGCCTCCAGGACTTGTTCAATATTGCTCGCAGCATTCTTGTGTAATTGCCGTCTAGCTTTTTCTTCGGCCGTTTTGTTAGCGTCATATATATATATATATATATATATATATATATATATACCGATATACATGTGCATAGATATACACACATATATACACATGTATATCAATATATATATATATATCTTTCTTCTTCTTTGCTAGATTTCGTGAACGAAGATTTATGAAGGAGGCTGTCCATGTCGACTGCTGGCACGCTGATGGCCTACTTGGACGATGCAGAACAGGCAAGTCCGGCTGCAACGACTGCAATTAAAGGTCTTCTCTGGAATGGCTGCTGACGCCGTTTGGATCTTTCTCCTGCGGCGGTTCTTCCTGATTTGGATTTGTAGAAGTCGTCAATTGTGGAGACGAGATGGTGGATGGTACGGTGCCAGGTTTGACGGTCAGCAGCAAGTGTCGACAACTGATGCTGGTCAATGTGGCAGGTGGCACTGAGGGTCTTCTAGAGGGAATCTTTAAAAAGGTTTCTTTGGTGCCCCTCTGTCATGGTAGCCAGTGGAGAGTTCACCATACAGGACTATCTTGGTCAGGCGACCGTCCCCATCCTGGAGACATGCCCTGCCCAGTGTAGGTGTGACTTCAGCAACATAGCCTCTATGCTGGTGATTTCTGCCTGATCAAGGATCTCAGTGTTGGTGATGTAATTACTCGAGTGTATATTGAGGATAGTGCGGAGACAGCGCTGATAGAAGTGTTCAAGGAGTCGTAGGTGATGGCGGTAGATTACCAATGACTCAAAGCCGTACAGCAGGGTGGTGAGTACGACGGGTCGATAGAAGCTGATCTTAATGCCCTTCGTTTAATGCTTGTTGTTTCCTTTGTAGAGTCTGCTGAAAGCGCTGTTTGCCTTGGCCAGTCTGTTGTCTCCTTCCCTGTCGATCTTGGCGTCTGATGTGATGGTACACCCAAGGTAAGTGAACTGGTGAACGGTTTTCCCCACAATTCCACCGATGGTGATGTGGCAAGGACTTTACTCATATAGGGGTACAGGCTGATGGGAGACTTTAGTCTCCTTCAATCTAATATCAAGTCCGAAGAGCGGGGCAGCCTCTGCAAAGCAGAAAGTTAGGCGTTCCCGAGCTCTTTCGGTGTGGGCGTCGTCAGCGAAAAGGAGGTCACAGAATAGCTGATCAAGTATTTTTGTGTGGGCATGCAGTCTCCTGAGGTGAAACAGACTGCTAACAAGACGGTAGCGGATATATACAACACCGTCATCGTCAATGATTTCTATGGCCCGTTTAAGCATCATGCTGAAAAGGATGCTGAACAGAGTCGGTGCCAGAACACAGCCATATTTCACGCCGTTGACGATAGTGAAAGATCCAGAGAGGTCGCTGTTCAACCTAACTTGGCCGCGCTGGTCCTTGTGCAATTGGATAACCATGCAGAGGAAGTTTGGTGGTCAGCCAAAGCGCTCCATGATCATCCCCAGTTCTTTTCTACTTACCGTATCAAACGATTTGGTCATGTTCACAAATGCTACATACAGTCCTTTGTTCTGCTCCCGGCATTTCTCTTGGAGCTGTCTGAGGACGAACACCATGTCTGTGGTGCTGTGAACCCGCACTGAGTTTCTGGTAGATGGTCTTCAGCGATGATGAGTTTAGGAGCACACGAGCAAAGATTTTCCTGCGATGAAGTGCAGAGTGATCCTCCAATAGTTGGAGCAATCTGACTTTTCTCTCTTATTTTTGTAACAAGAAAAGGATGACTGCAACGCGGTCACTCGGAAGTTTGCCCTGCTCCCAACAGCAGACCAGGAGTTTGTTGAGCTTACAGTGTAACGCTTGTCCTCCTTCTTTCAAGAACTCTGCTGGAAACCCGTCGATTCGCACTGCCCTGCTTTAGCTTTGATAATTTATTTCATAGAGGGTAGTTCATCCAATTCTGCTTTGAATAGTTGCAGGTGGATGCAGAGAACTGTTGGGTACTGAACGACACGATCAGTACTAAAGAAGAGCCGGAAGTACTCAAACCAACGGCTCAGAATGAAGGCCTTGTCTGTAAAAAACACTTGTCCATCCGCAAGGAACAAGGGGCTCTGGACCAAGTAAGTTGGGCTATACACTACCTGGAGGTCTTTGCAGAACCCTCTGTAGTCACCAAGGTCTGAATATTACTGAGTTCTCTCTGCGAGATAGGTCCATCACATATTTTAATTCCCTCGAAGATTGCGCTGAAGGATGCTGCAAATGATACCGAAATCAGCCCTCCTTACAGGACATGACAACTGAGCCAGGTGGGCTTGGTGGGATGATATCGTCTTCGCCAACCGTTCCTAAATCTCTTTATTGTTCTCGTCGAACTAGTCTTTGTTCTTCTTGGTGGTGAACCCCAAAACCACTTCAGATGTCTGCAGGATGGCAGTCTTCAGTTGATCCCGGAGTGTTTCAGGAGAAGGGGCTTCTGGGAAATCACTGTGTTCAAGCTTGGACAGTTGGCATGCCTTTCACTTCAACAGACGGAAGTTTGTTCAGATTGAACTTTTTTCTTGGAAGGGGCTCCCTTTCCTGATTTGCGTTTGAAGTGCAGCCTAAATTTGCAGTGCACCAGGCGATGGTCGGTATGGCATTCAGCGCTTGGCTGAATTGGTGTGAATGACGTCCCTGAAGTCCCGCTTGTGATTATCACCTTGCCATCGGCATGGGTGCTTTGAAGACAGCTGCAAAGCACCAAGTAGAAGTTGTCTCTTTCTGCAGGTTCAGCTGGAAGAGTGGGAGCTTACACATTGCTTATTTTGTAGAGGAAAACGAATATACATCATGCTGTCGGAATGACCAGTTGGTAGATTTTCCTGTCAGGAGGCAGTGGAAGTGCTGACCATGAAACTGATGTCTGGAAGGTGCCCCTCTATTGTAAGTTTCCCTCACCAGAAGAGAGTGTATCCGGCGCCATGATCTTGGAGGCTACCTTCTCCTGGAAAGTAGACCTCGCTAAGAGCAGCAATGTTGACATTTAACGTGGACAGTTCATGTTCAATCAAAGCAAAGCAACGTTCGGGTCGATTGCTGTGAGCTGCGTAAATCATGGTTTTGCCGTTCCAGCTTGAGACTTTCAGTATTTTTGCATACTCGGAGGAGGGTGCATATCTTCTTTGTTTTAATGTTTTTGAGTCGCTTGAGAATGCCCGTTGACTGTGGCAAGCCAATTGGAGGATAAGAGACAAGCTTCTGTTAGGCCATCTTTTCTTGGCTCCTCTCTTTGTGGATCAAGAACTGTTGTTCTTAAACGAAGCTGCTTGGTCGTTTAGGGTGCTGCCGGGTGATGTGGTCGTCTCAGGGGAACATCAGACGACCTATTTCCTGAACCGCCTGCATGCAAGATTGGAACTGGGGCCTCCAGTGACATCTTTCCCCTGCCTTTTCGCCCCTTTCCTATCGCTACAGGATTTGAAAGTTTTGATGGAGTCACGACTTGTCCTTTGAGCCTGCGCAATGAAGTTCTTAGGTGGAGTGCAGTGTGCCCAGGACTGGCCCAAGCCTTTACATCTGTGGTTCATCTGTCATGGCCTAGCAAACTGAGACGGTGACAGCGAGGTCCTTGAGTCGTAGGTTTTATGGCAGACTGTCCTTGTCCTTGATGGATTGCATGCCAATACTGTAGAGCTCCATCTGCTCCTGGTTTTTAATAGCTATTTGACCCAGAGGTGGCTCCCTAAACAGATACTATTACCCTCGCGACTGAGTGAACCAGGGAGCAATAATGATTAAGGGATCTCTCTACTCTCTCCGAAACTCTGGAATTCCCAAACCAGAGCCTTACTACAGGTCGCAGTTTAACGTATAACCTAGGAGTCAACTGAATTAGTTCCACTTTCCTGTAATTGAAGTCGCAGAGACAGTGTGTGCGAACAAATTCGACAAAAGCGCAAGACAAGGATATTTCCGGTGGTCTTGATACACGCTTGGATAGCAACACAAGTATTTCTAAGACCCTACATATTGTGCTAGATGGTAAAGCTAGAAACTTCCTCTGGCCTTTGACAGATTTTGTTTTTCATTCTGCTGGGTGTCTAGCCATCCTCCTCACCAGACAACTTGGTATGCGAACCGGTTTAGTCACCTATGACCCGACAGAGACAGATAATACAGGATTAAATAGTACTCGTAGCGCTATGAGAAACCAGATCATACATACATACATACATACATACATCTCTCTCTCTCTCTCTATATATATATATATATATTCACACACACATACACATAAGTACAAATACATATATATATATATATATATACACACACACATATATACAGGATTACATTGTACTCGTAGTGCTATGAGCGACCTGACTATATATATATACATATATACATATACACACACACACATATAAGTACACACACACACACACACACACACACACATATATATATATATGGGTCTTCTACCAAGTATATACATATATATATATATATGTGTGTGTGTGTGTGTGTGTGTGTGCGGGTAAAAAAATGGAAAAGAATCAATCCGAAAGTGCTGAATTTATTATGATGGAAAATCAATGTTAAAGCGTTTCGATTTTAATAAACCTTCATCCGGACTTTTAGTAATATTTTTCATCATCTTTACGTCCTAATGAAGGTTTTTTTAAAACCAAAACGTTTAAACGTGGACTTACCATCATAATAAATTCATCACTTTTGGATTAATTTGCTTTTCTATTTTTTTCATACTGTCGGATTTATTTCCATTATTTACTTCCCTATATATATATATATATATATATATAAACACACTAGTAGGATATTACACATGGTCAATTTTCTAGCAGAGTTCAACTGGTTTGAATTCAGAGTTGTTCTTCTTCTCGACCGGTTACCATACCAAGGTTAAAGGACCTAGTCTACCCAGCTATTTATCCATATTTGGAGGGAGAATAATTGGATTCATACCTAATAGCTCTATGTGTAATTCAAACAGCTTAGTCGAGGATTTGAACTCTGTTGGACATGGCCTTTTTATACGACGATAACCATTACACTACAACTCCTCCAAAAGTTCATATATGGCTGTTGAGATGGATGTACATAGCATATCCTGATACGCCTGACTAGTAAGCGTACTTTCAAAGAAAAATCACTATCATTAAATTTCCACACCAGACATTGATGCCCGGTGAAATGACTGCTTTGTCCATAAGCCATCAGGATTTTCTGATGGACAGTAAATACAATTATGTCGGTTCACAGTTCCATTTAACTTAAATTGTGCTTCATTAACACAATCTTTCTTACCAGCTATTTAACCTTGCCAACCATAAGTAGCCCTATCGGCTGGGGCTGTAGAATACGCTGACTGCTTCTCTGCAGAGGAGAAAGACTCCACTAACGAGTGTCCTCAATATGACACTAAAAAATCTGATGGTGAGGCTCCAGAAATGCAGGAGCTTTGGAGAATTCGGAGTACCCCTTCATTGCAATCGCTCCCAGGTCCACTCTGGCCCGGAGTGGCAGCACCTGATCGGGTCCTATCTAAAGGTCAAATAGAAATAAACTGTGTACTTATGCTAAACTGAATTTTTTGATATAGAATTGTTTTGACTTTTAACTGTTTGTAAACTATACTTATACTAAACTGAATTGTTTGAAATATAATTCGGCGTTAAATGACTCGAAAAAGGTTCATACGCCGTAAACCAACCAACCAACCAGTTGACTAATCAACCCACCAGCCGACCACAAATTGAAGCCACTTACAAAACCGGATTCTTCGATCCGATTCGTCTTCGTTGATTGCTTGTAATAATCTTGGAATGTAAACTTTCCTCTTAAATTTTTTAAGAATGCGCCGAATGCATGGACTGCTTACTCGTGTTTCACGTGCGATTTGTGCGATTGACTTTTGTGGTGAATATGTGAACTGTTCCAACACCCTAGCCGAGGAAGCAGTGCTTATTGCTCAACGGGGTCTGCTGTACCTTCCTTTATGCACACAACTCATCAGACCATGTTTTTATTTCTTATCACAGATCCAGGAAATTGTTAAACATGTTGGCAGTTGTGTTCCAAACTCATTGCTCCATTGTCTTTAGAATTCAACAATATTTTCAAATTTGAAATACCAGTTTAAAATAATCTTGAATGATAATCATACGTCCGCCATGTTGTAGAAGTCATTTGTTGATGCCACAACAATGAAGGTAAGAAAATCTATTGAGAAAATTTCATACTATTGCAAACAGTATCATCGCAATTTAATAACACATCGAAAGAAGTTTCTTTATTCACAGTGGTACTTACACAAATCAGATATTTATTTTATAATGATTTTTCATTTCCTGAAATGTGTATGATATCTATCTCTGCCTCCCATTTGACAGTATTTGTCTCAAGGTCTTTTTTATTTTGTTTATTTTTAGGGAAAGCGAGACTGATTTCCAGTTGGACTATGCTTGACTACCTCACTTAGTGCAATGTGAGCTAAATGGTCCGGTGGGGACTTGTTTAACGTTTAATATTATATCCAAGTTATTATATAATGGATCAATTGCTTAAATCTTAGCGTGTAAATACGTATTAGGTTATTTTATGTCTAGAGGTTAGAGAATCGCGTACATTTGAATTGACATATTTTGTCCCCTTGTTACTTAAGATTGTTTGATTTATTTTAATGTCATATCAACTAGATAGGGTTATTTTTTGCCTAGAAGTTAGGTAATCGCATTCTTTAAAGATCTGTATTGACATTTTTTGTGCAGTTGTTACTCAGGATTGATTGATTGATTTTAAT
Organism: Sepioteuthis lessoniana; assembly: GCA_963585895.1. Taxonomy (NCBI): domain Eukaryota; kingdom Metazoa; phylum Mollusca; class Cephalopoda; order Myopsida; family Loliginidae; genus Sepioteuthis; species Sepioteuthis lessoniana. The sequence goes on from OY757922.1 coordinate 15,819,107, forward strand.
GTTGTGTCAACCAGTCTAGGGTTATTTTATGCTAAGAGGTTAGGAATTCGCGTTCTTTGTACATTTGTATTGACATTTTTTGTGCAGGTGTTACTTAAGATTGATTGATTTTTATGGCATGTCAACCAGTCTAGGATTATTATATGCCTAGAGGTTAGGGAATCGTGTTCTTTGTATTGATATTTTTGTGTTCTTATTTCTTAACACTTTTTTTGCCCACAGTCCTTTCGAATACAAATAATTTTTAAACAGTTCCATTTGACCCACAGAAGAAACAGTAACAAAAAATATCACTCCGGGTCAGAGTGGAACAAGGAGTAATGGCAATGAAGAGATATTCCACACTCCAGAACTGGAGCCTTATCATCAGATGCATCTTAGGATCATAGTCAGGACGCCATTTTTTCTTGATGGGGTGGGGTCTTTCCCCTCTGCGAGTTATACACTCAGCGTAATCTAAGCTCCTACGACAGGGCAAGTACTAAGAGAGACTCATTCTCTGTAATGGTAAATACGCTAGGTTAGAAGAAAAGTGGTGAGACTTCGATTTCTCCAGGATCCCCCATAATTCTGTCCTTCAAATATTCTATTTTAAGTCGGCTTCATGGGACCAGATCAGAGTCACATCTAAGACAAGACATAACGAAGATAGCTGTTAACTAAAATCCTTTATTCTGGCCAAAGTAGGTGCAGCAATATCATCATAGGATACATGCCGAGTTCACTGCTCATCTAGTATCTTTTAAATGGTCAACTACAACTACTACAACTACTAACACCTAATATGTCCTATTTCACTTGATCGCTGTATTCAGAATAAAAGAAAAGTTGGCGACCCGAAAGTTCCCTTTTGAAAAGCTACTACACCGAGGAGTAAGGGGGCGCTATTTTATTCCCTATATTGCTCCACTTTACCCTTGGTCCTAATAGTGTCGAGTAAGGCGACATCAAATACCATTTTTTTTAGTATTTCGTATGACTCGACCTGGGATTGAACCCCAGCCTTTCAGACCATTGGCGAGCACTCTACTCATTAGCCAAATACTTAGATTCTATTATGACGACCTCTTCGTCTACTTCTTTCTCGGCGCTTCTTCGACACAGTTTTGTACTATGCGTTTCTGTCAGCCAGTACAAACTCGCTGAGACATTTAATTTTCTGTCTCACTATTTTTATTTTGGTTATAATTGTATTTATGGGCGGAGATTCAGACTTGATGGAGGTGTCCGGATTATCTTTTATTTTTAGGGTCGAATCTACAACGATTATTTCACGTAAAAGAAATAGCTATTAAATAGAGAAAAAAATCAGTCCAGTCTAAGTTCGACGTCTTTTTACCTCGCTTAAAATGGTCTCTCTCTCTCTCTCTCTCTCTCTCTCTCTCTCTCTCTCTCTCTCTCTCTCACTCACTCACTCACTCACTCACCCACTCTCTCTTATATATTGATATGTATATATTTAGTCTGCTATATTCAAATATAATATAAGCTAACCTGTCTATATATCTGTTCTGATCTAATCACTTGATTCAGATCTATCTATCTATCTTATTCTGTTCACATCTATCTATCTATCTATCTATCTATCTATCAGTCGGTTCATATCTATCTATCTATCTATCTATCTATCTATCTATTATCTCACTTTCTCTCTCTCTCTCTCTTTACCTCTCTCTCTCTCTCTATATATATATATATATACGGCGTGCGGAAGCAAAACATTGAATAATTTTTAATACATTTTTTTCGTCTGATTAGTCAAATTAAAAAAAAAAACCAATGTAATTTTTATGATCAGCTCTTTTATTCAAGCACTTTTCATTAAAATTCAGCCCAATATGAGTGAGCAAGAAAAGAAACGACGAGGAATCTATTATTTGCTTTACGCCGAAACCAAACCTAAAACATTTCCGAAATAAATGGAGTTTCTTTATGGTCTCCATCAGGCCAAGACCTTAACCCCCTTGATTACGTTTTGGAAAAGAAAACAAATGCAACTTCCCATCCAAAAATTGGTTCGCTTTCGACAGCAATTGAGATAGTAAGTAAGAAAAAAGAAAAGTTGGTGATCTCAGCAGAGAGAGACCCGAAGGCTCCCTTTTCAATAGCTACTACAGCGAGGTGTTGGGGAGGACGCTACTCCATAACCTGGATTGCTCCACTTTACCCTTGATCTTTACCTTATAATGCTGAGTGTTAAGCAAGGAGGCATCAAGTACCACTTTTTGAATCTTTGGTATGACTCGACCTGGGATTGTTATCCAAGTCAACCGGACCATTGGCAAACACTCTGCTCATTAGCCAATTTGAGGAATTTATTTTGAAGGCATGAAAAACGTTTCGAAAGCGTGTTGATACAATAATTGAAAAAATGGTGGCCACATTGAGTAAATTAATTGTTTTATGTCTATCTTCTTTTTTTGTTGTTAATTTTAAAAATCAGAATTAATCTTGTTTTATAATAGAGTCGTTTATTATCATTCTAGAATATTCCTAATTTTGCTACCGCTTCCTATATATATATATATATATATGTCTACTCTGGTCCAGTCTTTTTTCTTGATATGACACTAAAAGGCATTTGATGACGTGGCTTAGATTCTGGAACTCTGTGAAAGGTAGAGCACCCCTTCATTGTCATTACTCCCAGGTCCACTCTGACCCAGAATGGTAGTACTTGATAGGGTCCAGTCTATGGTTCTAGGCATAAGATAAACCTAAACGAGTTGAAATGCCGTTAAAGTAATCAATCCATATATGGAAATATGTACGAGGATCATTAAATAAGTTTCCAGACTTTTTTCGTATGGGTACTTTTATTGATAGTACACACATGAAACTCTAGTCCTGCTTCGAAGTAATCTCCTCCGGCTGCAATGCACTTGCTGTACCGTTCCAACAACATCTGGAAGGCCCCATGGAAGTCCTCTTGGGTGAGCGTGTCAATGACCTTTGTCACAGCCTCTTTCATCTCCTCAATTGCCTCATAACGACAGCCTCACAGGGAGCAAGGTCTGGACTATAGGGAGGCTGAGGAACTGTCTTGATGCCCATCTTGGTCAAATAGTCAGTGACAAGGATGGAGTTGTGGACTGGTTTATTGTCCTGGTTGAAATGCCACTGAGCCGATTTGAAGAGTACTGACCTCTTTCGACGGAATGTCTTCCTGAACTCCCTTAAAACCTCAACATAGTAACCCTAATCCTAACCATTTGGCCAATCAAGTCTGGTGTATTGACTTCCTTACTCCCCCCACACCTCTCATCATCCCTCACAGACTCCTTGCATTCCTTGAATCTCTTATAGCACTCAAAAACTGATGCTCGATTCATGCAAGATGCTCCAAAAGCAGTCTGAAGCATTCCATAAATTTCTCTGGCATTTTTCCCAAGTGTAAAACAGAATTTTATTGCATATCGTTTTTCTAAAGTGTCCTCACGTCCTGATTGCATTTTTGAAATTCACCAACTGTGACAATCAGACTTTCGTAGGGTATATTCCAATTGCCGCTGTGGCAGTTGATTTGAACCTGAAATCATGAAAATTGGTCAGTCATCTCATAAGACGTATAGCAAAAACATAGTAAATTTTCAGGAGCCTACGCCAATTTCAAATGCTTGTACAAAAAAGGTCTGGAAACTTACTGAATGCACCAAGTATCTATGTTATTCATTTAATTGCATTTATATTTATTATAATACACACGCCCACACACGCTCACAATATATATATATATATATATATATATATATATATATATATATATATATATATATTATGAGGAATGAATATCACAATAGACTTTCTTGACAAAAAATTCAAATTCTTATCCAGAACTTGGTTGTTTGAATTTTTACTCTCTTTAAGAGAGACCTGTCACATCTCTCATTTAAGATAGGCAAAATGGTTAATAAGGAGTTTCTCAAGTTGTCTGGAGGCCACAGTTTTAATCTGTAGCGATTTCTTTGAAAAAAATTAATCAATAGCATTTCAGGATATTTTCATGTAATTTAGATAAATATAGGTGATGAAGTGGGATGTCAGTGTTACTTTCATTTCAACATAATTTAGACAACTATATATATATATGGCATGAACTTGTGGCACATTGGTAGAAGTTCGGTTTCTGCGTTCTGGGAGTGCTGGTTCGATCTCTTAGGGTGGAGATCTCGGTATGCAATGCTGATGAGACCCAATAAGGTCGAAACAGCTGTTTATTGTTTCGCATGTGTGTTTGTCATGTTTTCTAGCCATGGTAATTTAATTAATATAATATCAATTCCTCTAATTATATATATATATATATATAAGTGTAAATATATGCATGTTTTCTTAACAGTGTAATGAAGTAGCCGTTTCCTTCATTCTTGACCTCAGTACACGGTTATGCAGGACGTGACCGAAAACAAAATCCAAATCTTGCTAACTAATTTTTTAATGGTGAGAAGTGAGAAGTTTTTTAAAAGACTCAGTCACTGAATTACCGAGACAGCGACAAGACCTAAGTTTTTGAACTAAACGAATCCGGCTCCTTCATAGAGGGTCGATTAATTGATGACTTAGTTCTCTTCCATCGACACATTAAAACTGCACCATACACAAAAATACCCGATACACCCATAAGACCCAACTATAAGACATAACTGATGACATTACTGAAGAGTGAAGAGAGAAAGGGGGAAAAAAAACAACACCAAAGAGAGAGACAATCCGTGATTGAAACTCAGTTACTCGCTGAACCCTCCTTCGGTCGACACTGTATCCAATCGTCTTTCTTATTATTCACTGACTACACCGTCTTCGATATTACACACTATACCTTGAGGGCAAAAGAGTTCCGCCTCAACCCTCACTATGCCCTTCTTTTATAGTTGGCAAAGCATGCTGGTCACACGTGGTCAATATGCATAAATATTGCGATGCCAGCGCGTACTTGTTTTCTCCTTACATTAAAGCTCCACACACCAAATAAAGACGAGCTATTTTATGGTGACGATAAGGTAAGTCATTACTGTTTTCGTTATCTGATTCAAGTTCTCGACCGTCGCGCCTGCGACTGTTACCATGCGCCTTTTAATAACCAAACAAGTGTATTTCTTATATACTCTCTTAACAGTTTTAGTGAGAAAACGAGAGAAAAAAACCTCAGTGAGAATTTTTTGTCGTCACATGTCTCTCTTTTCCTTCTTGATACAGACAAATTCATCTCATCTTCGTCTCGTCAAATTTTTCAAGAACATTCGAGATTCCCACTACACCGTAACTAAAATTAATCAAGATATCAAAGTAATATTTAACCATGAGTAAGAAAGAATATAAAAACAAAAAGGATCAAACTCATTATGAACGGCCTGCAAAATTAGCTTACGATCACCTTGGGGTACAGACACGTACATATATATCGTTATTATGAGATTTGTTTTATCATCACAACATTCACATTTATAACATGGCAAGAAGACATATATACTATGAAGATCAAATGATCTGATGAACGATGATAGTTTCACACTAAAAAAGACAAGAATCAGATATCTCTAAAAAATATTACTGACTACGCAGATGATCTAGCGCTTCTGGCAAATACATCTGCTCTAGCTTGGAGCAAGCAGCAAGAGGTATTGGTCTTTACCTGAACTCAGATAAAACAGATGGTTTGTGAGATGGGAGGTAAGTAGCCATACAGTTGCTGTTTTCTGGAGACTTGCTTCCAGGATTTGTTCAAAACAGTGCGCAGAATCCTTGTTTAGTTAGGACTTAGCTTTTCTTCCAAACACTTCGTTAAAATCCAACCGGTGCAGCCATAGAGTAGTAGAGACACTGCTTGGAAGAATTAGCGTTTTATTTTATCAGAGAGATCAGATACCCATATAATCGATAGCTTGTCTAGAGCAGTTTATGCCTTTTCAGTGCATATTTTAACACCGCTTTCAGTAGATAAGATATTGCTGCCGAGGCATGAGAATTGGTGTTCAAATTTCATGTATAGATGCAACCATCTTGTGTAAAACCCATAAACTCTATTTTATCTGAGTTCACGTTGGAATCAATGCCTCTACGTGTCTACTCCAGGTTAATAAAACAAAATTCATGAGATTTGATCAAGATATTACCATCTCCTTACTAAACGGCAAGCCTCTGAAATTAGTAGACCAGTTCATATACCTCGGTAGCAATATCCTATCTACTGAAAATGATATCGACACACACATAGGTTAAGTATAGACTGCTTTTGACTGATTATCATCCCTCGGGAAATCTTATCTCTCTGATAAGATAAAACGGGAAAACTTCTAAGCTGTAGCCATGTAAGAACTACTATAGGGCTGCAACACCTGCAAAATGCTTAGAGGAAAATATGAATAAGAACTATTGAAGAATAGTGCGTGCTGTTTTAAATAAATCCCAATAGTATCACTCTAATTAACAGTAGTGTTGTATACCGTAATACATATACTGTACATATACATATAGAAATCTAAGCGGAAACATAGTCAACAATAATGACGACTTCAATGAACGAACGAACGAACGAACGAACACACTTCTTTATAAAAGTATATCTCTAACACTTTATTCTCGAAAGGGTGATGTTTCTTGTGTGTGAGAGATGAGTTGGAGACGGGGACAGACCGTTATTTTGATCTAAATTTCTTCTCGTGACCATAGCAGCACTTCTTCCTCATCTTGGCTTCGGCTTGCTCAACCGTGGGTCACTGAGGGCCCAAAGCCCTCAGTCTGCAAGCTGATTCTCACGCTGGCATCGTGTCTTCAACTGACTCAAACCGTCTCGGGCACCTGGTTATATAATTGTTTAACATTCACCTGCTTCCGCTGTTCTTCCACTTATTTGCACAGGTGCATCTCTTGATTGACGGCTTGGTCGAGGGTCAATATGTTACAGTTGTTGTACGGTCACTTACCTCCCATGTTACAAAAAATTCGAAAATTCCTAAGGCAATGCAGAATTAATATTCACACCCGAGAAAAATATATTGGTGGTCAATTAGGAAGCTTTTGTTAGATGCAAGGATTGAAGTATATTGAAAACCATTGTTTGTGAGTTTTAGTTTAACTTGAAAATTATTACGCTGTCCGGCCACTTAGCTCCCATCTCACTAACTATCCAATAAGACAAACAAGACATGCTGAGCACTGCAGAAGTAGTAAGAATGAACTTATGACCGGAGTTCTTCTATGGACTCCTATACATGGACACACCAATGTTGGCCAACCAGTAAAAATCTATATTCATCAGCTCTGTGCGAAACTTGGATATTTTGTCAAGGATTTAACAAAAGCGATAGCTGATAGGGACGGATGGTGCGAGATTTTCAAGGGATTCCGTAGTGTCAGCACACTTTGATAATGGTGGTGGTGAATTTATACTGGCATAAGGATAGAAATTCTCGAGTGCTCAATGGATAAAAAAAAAACAGCACACTTGGATGAAAGGACTTTTGTTTGCTATAACCATTGGTCTACAGTTGGCGCTACAAATTCTTTTTTTTTTATTTGTAAATGATGGGGAGTAGATATAATTGTTAGACTGCAATAACTGTTCTATGAGTCAGGAGTCTTTACTGCAGAGAGAACAAGAAAACACAGAGAGAGAGAGAGAGAGAGAGAGAGAGAGAGAGAGAGAGAGAGAGAGAGACTTATTTCGTAGTTGTCATGCAATTAAATGAATATTAAAATGTAAATAGTAAAATAAATGAATATGCAGGAAGTAAAATCAGTTTTCGTAAGATAAATCTTTGCTCAGTTCTCCCTCCCTCTCTCGCTCTCTCGCTCTCTCTCTCTTTCTCTCTCTCTCTCTCTCTCTCTATAAATATATATATTTTAAATTAATTTGCTATAATTCAAACCGACAATAAAATAAAAAACGTATCTATCTATTCTGATTTATTTTATCCATAAGATATGAAGAAGTCCTGTTAATTTTTTTCGTGTTTTTTGATTTTTTCAAAAACACGTAATACGATGGAAATAAATTTATAATCCTAATGTGATATGTTTGTGTTTTTTCTTAATGAAATTATTGCTCTGTAATGTCTGTTACATTGAGCTCTTTACCAGGAAAATTTAAATGTTCACTCTTGAATAGTTTTCTTGTCCTGATGGAATTACTCCCAACTCCGGTTTAACTGGACCAAATAATATATATATATATATATATATATATCAGGCCATCAGCACGGATATCCCTGACCATCTCTCGCCACCCTTCCCTATCGTCCATTGCTTCCGGCAGATTTTCAGTGCTATATTCCGTATCGGGAAAGAGCTACTGTATGTAGATCCAAAGTAGGTCGTCCTGCCTTAGCTCGGCCATGTGAAGGGGTCCACAGGAGTATATCACTTCTGAGCTCGTTCCTTTATCTCCAGCAGAGTCTTGCGTGTCTGGTTCGTCTAATTTGGATAGTTTTCGCGATGGCTGGTGGGTGGCCGTACAGCTGATCCTTTGTGGGGTGTTGCCTCCAGGACTTATTCAATATTGTTCGCAGCATTCTTGTGTATTTGCCGTCAAGTTTTTTTCTCCATACATTTAGTTCGCGTCGATGTAGTGTATCCATTTAGCAGTATCGATACGACCGCTGTTTGGAAGAAACTGTTTTATTTTATTGGTCAGGTCTGACTTCCATATGACCGATAGCCTATCAATAGCTGTGCATGCCTTTGTTCGTCGCGTGTTGATGTCTGTCTCAGTTGATGAGAAACTGCTTCCTAGGTAGGTGAACCTGTCAACTAGTTTCAGAGAGTTACCGTTTTGTGTGGAGATGTCGCCTGTTTGAGTAAAGCCCACATATTCCGTTTTGTGTACATTGACATGGAGGCCAATGCCTGTGGCGGCTCGTTCCGGACGATATAGCAGGTTTTCGGTTTGGGTGGCTGCATTTGCCAGCGTAGTTTGCGTCGGAAATTGTTTTTGCGAGGTACCTTCTGTTTCTTTCCTTTGTTTACTTGAAAACGATTTCTTTGATTTTATCGATAGATGTTCTGAGCACGTGGTCTAGACAGATGATAAAGAGGTATGGGGCTAATGTGTCTCCTTGTTGTTGTTACTGTTGGTTTTGTGTTTCATGGCACATTAACCCTTTTGGCTTATTTAATCCAAATCAATTTTCTCTCTGTCTCTCTGTCTCTCTCTCTCTCTCTCTCTCTCTCTCTCTCAAAGACACACACACACACACACACTCTCTCTCTCTCTATATATATATATATATAATTCAAAGCCAAATCAGCTGATGGTGGGAGAGATTCTATTTTAGGATTTTCTTTCATATAATTCAAAATCCAGTGGAGAGCTCAATGTAAAATTATAATAAATCAAAATACAAAGCAAATAATTCCACACACACACACACATACACACACACACACATATATATATATATATATATATATATATATATATATCAGGAATTATTTGTTACATTAATAAAATATCTATAACATATTAATTTATTGCTTATTACGATTAACTTTACATTCCATATGTTAATTTCTTCCTAATATAAGTAACTTGAATTTTTTACGATAATTCCACTGGTTTACAAAAATAAATTTTTGGTCTGAGGCAAGAATGGGGATCGGTGTTTTTTTTTTATTTATTTCGGTGTGCTGAATTCAAATTTATAAATAGTTTTGCTCTATCACCTCTAGTTTTTTAGCTTTTAAATAGTCTTTTTTTTGTATAAACAGAGAATATATATGCATATTTCAAGAGTTGCAGCAGCTTATAACAGATAAACAGGATAGATAAAGAACACTGATTAAATCAATATACTTGGATGACACCATTTATAGTACCACAGACAGTCAAAAGTGTGTTTTCTTAGAAGATCTGATGTATTTTGCCTCCGGGGTGTCACGCAAGAGCATCCAACAGAAGTCTCCCATCATGCCGGGGTTCCATTTGCCTTGATAGTTGCTCTCGATCTCCAAGGTTTGGCGGGAAGAAGTTGAGGTGGGAATGGAGAAAATGAATCTTGAGTGACATTCGGCACCCCCTATCCTCGTAATACTTCAGCAACTTCTCAATACTGGCTTGGTAATCTGGTACGCTTGTGTTACCAAGGAAGCCACTACAGACTGACTTGAATGCTTCCCATGCTTTCGGTTCCTTTAAGTTTAGAAGCTCCTCAAAATCAGTATCCTTCAGCACTTCTCGGATCCGAGGTCGGACAAAGATGCCCTCTTTGGGCTTAGCAGCACTAAGACCTGGGAACACAGTGTTAGAAGGCAGCACCATTTTTATGCTACGCCTTCACGAAATTCTTCATCAAACCAAGCTTGATGTGAAGAGGAGGAAGAAGCACCTCATTCATGTCCACCAGAGGATTCTCCTTGAGGCTGTGTTCGGCAGGAACAAAAGTGCTTCTAGACCCCCAGTCTTTCTGCTTGTAATGCTGGGATACAGTTCGACTACCCCAGAGACAGAAAAAAACAACAGTACTTTGTGAAGCCCGCTTGCATACCCATAAGACCAATGGCCTTATTTGTTCCAATTCCTGAAACTGGTGATCCTTACATCTTCCTGGACTAGGTTCCACCGTTTAAGCCGGGAAGCCAAGAGCTCTGACTGCTGTTTTGACAGATACAAATCACGAGCAAGATCATTCAGGTCTTCTCGCGTGAGCCAGTGTGGCTCATTGCCACTTGTTCCTGAATATGTAGACTCAATATCTTCCAAAGTTATTGACTCGGCAGAATCCTCCCTTGAGGGCATTTCTTCATCTGATGAGGAAAGAAGATCCTTATTTACTGGAGGTGTGGGTACAGGAAGATCATCTGAATGGGGAACGGGTCTCATAGCAGTTCAAAGGTTGGGATATTTGATCTTTTTCCTAAAAGATGCATTGAAACCAGTTATATAAGTTAAACAAAAATAACAATCATCTGCGTGGTCTCACGGCTCTCTCCAAACCATCGGGACTGCAAAGTTGAAAGCCGCTTTCTTGCCATAAACCATGCAGTTAGTCCATTGTAGCAGGGTTTACAACAGATGTGTGGAGCCCAAGACTTGTCCTGATCACCAATTTTACAGTCAAAATAGTGAAAGTAGGCGGTTCTGAGGAGGGAAGTGATGGTTCGACGCTGTGCAACTGTTGTGAAGTCCCCACACACGTAGCAGAAAGAATTGGCCTTGTTGAGGCATCGTCGACATTTTGACGTGCTTGAAGCCATTGGAGAATCTGAAAATATAACAAAGTAAAACTAAATGTGCATTTGAAAATATAATACTAATATTTAGTAACCCAAAAGATGTGTAACACGATTGTTGAGGGACACCAACCTCCTGCGCCGCCTGCGAGACAACCTCTTCCAATGACTGCCAGAGTATGGATTGAGACCTGCTGTCTTAACTGTCAAAATCCGTCTTGATATATATATATATATATATAAAATTATAAAATCGATTCGAGATACTTTTATGTCTTGTTCCTGGCAGGGTTTTTTTTTTGGTTTTTTTCTGGTACCGTGAATGCTGGTAGATATTAGATTAGTAAATATATATATATAAGTAAAGTAAAGTTGGCGACCATAGTCGAGGGTAACCCGAAGGCTCCCTTTTCGATAGCTACTACACCAAGGTGTAGGGGGGGCGCTACTCCTTCCCTGGATTGCTCTACTTTACCCTTGATCGGAACCTTATAATGTTAAGCAAGGAGGCATCAAGTACCATTTTTTGAGTCTTTGGTATGACTCGATCTGGGATTGAACCCAGGTCTCCCGGGCCATTGGCGAACACTCTAACCCCTAGGCCATGTCTGGTATAGTAAAGTTGGCGACCGTAGTCAAGGGTGACCCGAAGGTTCTTTTTCGATAGCTACTACACCAAGGTGTAGGGGAGGGTGCTACTCCTTTCCCTGGATTGCTACACTTTACCCTTGATTCTTACCTTATAATGCTGAGTGTTAAGAAAGTATGACTCGACCTGGAACTGAACCCAGGTCTCCCGGACCATTAGCGAACACTCTAAAAAAATAAGCCATAAGTCTCACAATATTAGAATTAACCCTGAATTCATATACGTTTTTATGTATCTATATGCACAAAATGCACACTATGCATATCTAAAAAAACTAGAGGTGATGAGTAAAAACGGATTTCAAATTTGAATTCAGCACCCTCAAATTAGGTAAAAACGGGTATTTTTGTGCTTGCCTCAATTTCTTTGTAAACCAGTATTCTTATAATCAGAGATAGACTTTTGTAAATTAATATCAACATTGAATTATTATTTCCTGATTACATGAATTATTTTATTTCATATCTATAATGCATAATAATTTCAACGGAAGTATGAAGGCTTTTTTGATCCATAATTTTAAATACGTCACATGCCACTATTTAAATTTTTCCGGAATTAGGGTTTTTCAATTTGTGTTCTATTTAACTTAGGGGTAAAGGTTTATTTTGTTTTTATAAGGAATATATAAACATTGTATAAGTAAAAAAATGATAATGGACATAATATCTCCACCGTAAAAAATGTTCCTGATTAAAAAATATAATTAAAAAAACATATTATGAATTATTTTGACTAAAAAATTATTTCAATTAAAAAAAAAAATTTTTTTCAAATCCTATTCTTGCCGGAAGCAATACGAAAACACCCAAATAAAAATTTTCTTTCGTGCAATATCTCGACCTGAAATAAATTTTAATGACACCAAAGAAGTGAATGTTTTATTTTTATTTTTATATAAAAAGTATATATATATACATATATAGTTTGTTGATTACTGATTTTAAAGGAACTACAGCGCCCTAATTTACACACAGTTAAATAGTATTGTTAATCAACACTAATAATTCTATCTTATATAAATCATTTGTTAGCACTCAGCTTGTTTCAAATATTGCTATTTCTACCTAACATAAATATTATTATATATTAGTTATTCATTTACATACAGTTAAATGCTTTCAAAAAATACTAACACTCAGTTCTATTTAATATTAATCATTTTTGCACTCAGTAAAATAGTTGCAAGTATTCCTATCTAACACTAATAATCCTATTTTATATTAGACATTTGTTTGCCTGGTTAGTTTTACGCCATGTCCAATTTCATTGGATTTTCTAATGTGGAAATTAGTCTTTAATTATAATGATAATTATAGCATGAAAGTGATGGTGATCTCAGGTGAGATTGGCACGCTCGATACAGTCACCAAAGGATTGGTATGGGGACTGGAGAACTTGGAAATAAGAGGAAGAGGGGAGACTATCCAAACTACTGCATTGATGATATCGGCCAGAATACTAAGAAGAGTCCTGGAGACTTGAGGAGACTTGTTGTCACTCAGATCCCAATCGAAAACCATCAGCTAACGCTCGTGTGAAAAACTCTCAAAAGAGCTAAATAATAACTTTTTAAATATCCGTCAAACCCATGGAATTCTTCACGGAAGCAATGAAACATATAAAGATGAATTCACACCGGGAGGAACGACGTTAGCAGTGGTGAAAATCCAGGGAGGTGTCTTCCTGGGATATGCGCTTTCGTCATTACTATTTTAACAGCATTGATGCAATTCAATTACAAATTTAAGAAATGCACAGGGAGCTACAAATTTACTACATCGCAAGACACGATTAATCACTTCATGAACTGACGATATCAAGGTGTTTGCAAATCATGAAAAAGAATTGAAAACAAAAAATATTAAGCAGAATATAAGAATGGAATTAAGCATAGAAAATTTTACATAAAAAGTGGAAAAAGACAAATAAGGGAAAAAGCAGAATTGCTGAATCAAGAAACAATCAGAGAGCTTGGAGAAAATTAAATTTAAAAGTACTTGGGTAAGTGGACACCATCAAACGAGCAGAAATTGAAAAAAAAAATGAGTATCTCCGACAAACGAGAAAATTTCGCATAACTAAGTTCTTCAGCTGAAATCTCATCAAAGGGAAAAACACCCGGGCAGTCAACCTTGGAAGATACTTGAGACCATTCTTTCAAATAACAATGGAGGAATCCAGACAAATGGATCAGAAGGCAATAAAGTTAATGACGATGCACATGGTCTTAAATCTGTGAGGTTAAATAGAGAGACTATATTTAGCAAGAAACGAAGGAGAAAGAGGACTCGCTAGCATAGATAATAGTGTTGATGAATTAATATGAGGACGTCAAAAAGAGGAAAGAAAGACTAATTAATGCCAATAGGGACAGTCCTTAAAATATAGGGACAAATAGAACAATAACAAAAACTAGGTTAATAAAATGGGAAGAAAAACAGCTGTATGAATATTTCAAGCAACAAACCAGCGACATTTAACACGGGCATGACTAAGAAAGAGAAACCTTTAGAAAGAAACTGGATATCTTTGTAGAGAAGGACCAAATTACGCCATAAGGACTAATTATATTAAAGCGAAAATCGATAATATGCCACAGACTAGCAAGTGTGGACGATGCGGTGATTGTTTGGTTTGGTATTATGGCACATTAACCATTATAGGTTATTTAAAGCCAAATCCATTTTATACGTATAAACAGTTCTATTTCAAACAATTCAGTTTAACAAAAGTACACAGTTTAAATGTCAAAATCATTTCTATTTCAAGCTATTCAGTTTAGTCAACAAACTTAAATGGTTTCAAATATTGCTATGTATCTGTAAAAATTCAATTAAACATCAGTCATTTATTTACACACAGTTAAATGTAAAAAAAAACAGTTCTATTTAAATAATTTAGTTTAACATAGGTCAACAGTTTAGTTCTATTTAACACATAGATAAGACTCTGTCAAGTGCTATCACTCCGGGTCAGAGTGGACTTGGGAGTGATGGCAATGAAGGGGTACTCCGCAATTCCAAGAGCTCCAGCATTAGATTGTTGGGTAGTCTTACCCCTTTGCAGAGATGCAGTCAGTGTATTCTACAGCACCCCCCGAGCCGACTGGGCTAGCGGCGATAAAGACGAAGCCATTGATCCTCTGATAAGACAAGACTGGACACAACGGGGTGGGGAGAGTGTACAACTTGGAATCGTGCAAGAAATGGTACATGCAGAAACCAGGATCTATCCAAGAGTTTGAGGTGCATGAAATTCTTTGGGATTAGAATTGTTGTAGACTCTTGAAAATTCACCATGTTATAGCTATATATGTTATGAGATGACTGACCAAATTTTATGATTTCACGTTCAAATGGACTGCTACAGCAGCAATTGGAATACACCCTACTAAAACCTGATTGTCACAGCTGGTGAATTTAAGTTAGGGTTAGGGTTACTATGTTGAGGTTTTAAGGGAGTTCAGGAAGAGGTTCCGTCGGAAGAGGCCAGCACTCTTCAAATCGGGTCAGTGGCATTTCCACCGGTACAATGCACCAGTCCTCAACTCCATCCTTGTCACAGATTATTTGACCAAGATGGGCATCAAGGCAGTTCCTCAGCCTCCCTTTAGTCCAGATCTTGCTCCCTATGACTTTTGGTTATTCCCTAAGCTCAGAGGCTGTCATTATGAGACAATTGAGGAGATAAAAGAGGCTGTGACGAAGGTCATTGACACGTTCACACAAGAGGACTACCACGGTGCCTTCCAGGAGTTGTTGGGACGGTACAACAAGTTTATTGCAGCCGGAGGAAATTACTTCGAAGGGGACTAGAGTTTCATGTGTGTACTATCAATAAAAGTGCCCATACAAAAAAAGTCTGGAAACTTATTTAATGATCCTCATATCATATATCATCATTATCATGATCAAACCATACTGGCAACATGGATTCTCTAGACCCTCTCTCGTCATCCGTGTCAATTATCCATCGCTCTTGTCAGGTCCTCTAGACGATAAACATTGTGCACACAGACTTTATGAATATAGCTGTTTGCTAATAAGCCGAAACCGATGGAAGCACACAGGAAAAACTTCGCTTTTGAATTCGTCTTTGCTTCACCAGCAGTGACCAGCATGTTTTGTTCCTTTCACTTCAATAGTTTGTAAGGTGGGAGGAAAGTGGCCGAACAGCTTATGTTTTTCTGGGGGAATGCTTCCAGGAATTGTTCACAACAGCATGTAGCATCATTCTGTAGTTCCTATTTAGCTTTGTTTCCATGAGCTTTGTTAAGTTCCAAGTAGTGCAGCCAAACAATAGTACTGACACGACCACGATTAGGATAAATACTTCTTTTATTTTATCAGAGAGATCAGATATCCATATGATCTATAGCCCGTTAATATGCGTATGCTGACATCACTTTCGGTAGATGATTTCGTATGGTTTAATGGCATATCAATCTTTATAGGTTATTTAATGCCAAAGCTATTCTCATTGAAGAACAGTAGTGATACTATTAACCCATGAATCGGAGGATAAGGGGGTTCATACCTTTCCCAAGTGTATTTTCCCGAAAGTGAACGTAATAGCGCGACTGGAGTACGAACTCGCTTACTACGTTTCAACAATCCATCGCTTTAACCATTACACCACGAAGACACCATCTTCAGTAGATGAGATATTGCTACCGGGTTATGCCAAATTGTATACGACCTTTAGTGATTTGTCATTTAATGGGGAGATGGGGTATATATATATACATATATATATATATGCAAGAGTGAGCTAAAATTGTAAATAATGACCTCATATGTGCTGTTGATGACATTTTGACAAATAGGAGCCAAAAAATGCAACACCAGTGGAAGAATGTGTGGACTTCATATTGAAAAATAAACCAAATTTGGTCGCATTCTTTCAGAGTATTTTGGTCAGCCAATGAACTTTTCAGCCGAACTTCGTATATATATATCATATATATATATATATATATACGAAGTTCGGCTGAAAAGTTATATATAGTTATATATTATATATATATATATATATATATATATATATATATTTACCAACCCCTCCGCTCGAGCAGGATATGACACAAGGTCAGTTTTTAAGCGGAGTTTAACAGATTTGAATTCAGAGTTTTCCTTCTCCTAGACTAGTTGCCTAACCAAGGCTGAAGAATCTAGTCTGCCCTACTATTTGCCCATAGCTGGACGGAGAATAATGGGATTCATACCTTTCCCAAGAGTATTAGTGCTCTCTCTCTCTCTCTCTCTGTCTATATATATATATATACGTGTGTGTGTGTGTGTGTGTGTGTGTGTGTGTGTGTGTGACTTCCTACAGAGCCGGAGTTAATCTACTTAGGTTTCGCCTACAGGATAATCAGGGTAATTCAAACTAAAACGGATTAGGCCAAACGATATTCTATTGATAATGGAGGTGCCCGTGGTGTAATGGTTATCGTCGTAGGAAATGGACACGAGACTGATAGCATTTCACATAGCACTAATACCCTTGGGAAAGGTATGAATCCAATTATTCTCCCTCCAGCTATGGGTAAATAGTCGGACAGACTGGGTTCTTCAGCCTTGGTGAGGCAACTAGTCTAGGAGAAAGAAAACTCTGAATTCAAACCAGTTAATCTCCGCTTAAAAATTGACCTTGTGTCATATCCTGCCTGAACGAAGGGGTTGGTAAATATGGATATTCTATTGATAGTGTGGCCGCCAGAAATGATCAAATTTAGCATATTAAAAAAGAAAAAAACAACAAAAACTCCATTCTTTACCAACCAAGGAACCAGATTTTTATGCCCACAAACATCAAGTACCTTTGATATTTGATTGAGTAATTTATTAGGATTATTGTACGAAGCTATGGTTAGTTTTTCCTCCGTACATACAAGTTAATATTTGTCACCAGCCTTATATTCACGGAATTTTCTTTTTACATCTCTCATTTTAATATAGTATGTATACCAAGATTATTTTTAAATCCCCACTCGTAAATAAACTAATTCCGTGTCTATTCATTTCGTGTGTGAAAATTTTTCAATGATTGTAATACCTTTTTCTGAAAGGTTTGCTCTACTTAATGTACTGAGCACTCTCACGTTTCAGGTTAAGTTATTCTGTTGGTGTGTTTATTGTTTTTGTTTTGTTTTGTTGTTTTTTCACTAAACATTGCGGTATTGGTGATTATTTTCAAGCAGTACGAATGTTTTTAGTCTTTTCTCTTTTATTGAATTTTTATCCCAGATATCAATCTGTGTAATATTTTTTTATTTACAAATTGTATCATCTGTTTTTTCCCACCGTCAGAATTATTGAATAGGTATATATATATATATATATATATATATATACAAGTGTGTGAGTATGTGTGTGCTGTCTATATTTCAGATTGATATAAATTTATATCCAGACTTAGTACAATCTGACAAAACTGTTAATACCATTCTTCGAGTGGAGTAATCTTTTGAATTTTGAATTATTTATTTTGATTTTAATGCTTTTGATTTATTATCGTTAGTTCTATTTTTCTCTGTCTGCTATTTCTACTTTTAGTCTTTTTACATTCTCAAAACTTTTATTTAAACTAATATTTAATCTGGTATATTAACACTTGTGGCATCAATATTAAATCATTTTTTGTCTATTTTGGATTGTGTCAATATTTACACACACACACACACACACATATATATATATATATATATATATATATATATATATTATTGAATAAAATAATATATCTGTGTAGTAGATTATAATTGGAAAATTGCCATTTGAAGTTTTTGGAAAATATTTATGTTTGTATATTTGAAAAGCTTTTATTTTTATACGTTTTATAAACAATTTAGAATACTGAAGCTTTCATAAGTTTTATATAAAATTTGGATCATCATTTAAAAATATGTAGATGAAAACCCAAGGGGCTATAAGATAAAAAACCTTTGATTATTCCCTTTTCTATTTTGATGTTATGATGTTCTCATTTCTTTGGTTTGGATTTATGGCACATCAACCATTATAGGTTATTTAATGCCAAATCCATTTTTATACATATCAACAGTTCTATTTCGAACAATTCAGTTTAGTATAAGTATATTTTTTTGCTGACACACAGATAAATGTGAAAACAGTTCTATTTCAAACAATTCAGTTTAGCATAAGTACACAGTTTCAATGTCTAAAAAGAATTCCATTTCAAACAATTCAATTTAGTATAAGGACACAGTTTCAATGTTAAAAACAGATCCCTTTCAAACAATTCAGTTTAACATAAGTACACTGTTTAGTTCTATCTGACCCATAGATAGGAGCCTATCAGGTGTTACCTTTCAAGGCCAGAGTCGGCCTGGGAGCAATGGCAATGAAGGGGTACTCCGCATTCTCCAAAGCTCCAGCATTACAGAAGCGTCCTCATCAGATTGTTAAATGTCATATCCAGGACACTCGTTTAGGGGGGGATCTTACCCCTTTGTTGAGATTCAGTCGGTGTATTCCCCAGACCCAGCCGACTGGGCCTGTGAAAAATGTTAACAGTTATTCTTATTAGTAGATTTATGACGAATTTTAAATTCTAACTTATTATTCATTGGTGAGATATTTAGAAATAGCTAAAGTTGTTTGTTTCCATTTCATTAGTAAAAACTATAGTTCGTTCGATTTTGTTTTGTTTATCCGAAATTTTTAAATCATTCATTATTTCATGGATATATAAGACACATATCTTGTCTATTACGAAAACAGAATCTTTGAGTGTTATAAATTCAAAAGAACCTGTAAGAAATAGGTGCTAAAATAGAAGCTCTCAAAATTCATCAACGTAAATGTTCGTCAAATATTTCTTATAACAATTTGATCTTTATAATATATTACTCAGATATATTATTTCGTTCAATAATTCAACCACAAACAAAAACAAAAAAAAACTTGGAATTAAAACAGCAACAAACTCGATTAAAACAATTAAAAATATAATCAATAATGACAATATCCACATCAAATCTGATGCATGCGTGTAAACTTTCTATAACTTTTCCAGTTCAAAATGGGAATAGTTCAGTTCAAAATGGGAATAGCTCATTTCATTTTGAACTGAACTACTCCGATTTTGAACTGAAAAAGGTATAGTGGTTATGATGTGAGTAAAGTTGGCGACCGTAATCGAGGGTGACTCGAAGGCTTCCTTTTCGATAGCTACTACACCTATGTGTAGGGGAGGGCGCTACTCCATTCCCTTGATTGCTCCACTTTACCCTTGATCCTTACCTTATATTACTGGGTGTTAAGCAAGGAGGCATCAAATACCATTTTTTGAGTCTTTGGTATGACTCGACCTAGGATTGAACCTGGGTTTCCCGGACTATTGGCAAACACTCTACTCATTAAGCCAACGACTCTCACTTCATAGCAGCTGAACCATTACACCATGAGGAAAGCCATCTTATTTATGGCTCTTTGAGTCTACCCTTCAAGACTAAAAGCTCCCAGTTGAATATGAATTAGATGTATTTATTCCACCATTTTTACAGGAACACTTTTATGTCGTCTCTAACTTTTGCTGTCTTTAGTGACGCGTAATTCCGCTCAGACATTCAGCTATTTCATTCCTCCTAACTCTGTGAGAGATCATCATTCTTCTCTCTCCCACTGCTAAAGGACTACGCTTTTGGCTGACTACATGATTCCTGTCCTTATTCAGCAACAAAACCTTTGCTATGACTGCAGCGATGCAAATCACGCACAGACAAATAGCTGCCTTATTCCATCTCTATTCTGCTTATCTATTTTGAAGACCTTTATTCCTCACTCAAAAATCTATGGGACTTTGAACTCCTGGTTGAACGCCAAATGAATGCTCATCACTTTCTTCCTACTACGACGATCAACACCACGGCTACCTCTCAACTCAAGCCTTTATTAAACTTCTAAATTAAAATATTTTGGTATCTTCGTTCGACTCATATATTTTTACTTTAAATAGGAGGGAGAGGGTAACTTAATTACCTTCTTCGTATTAAAATGGTTACGATATAATTGTATATATATATATATATATATATATATATTGATGAGTGTATATTTAGACAGCAAGTTATAATTCAAGTTAGTTTTGTTGAAGACAGTAGAACATTGTTTATGATTTTAAATTTCATTTTTTAAGACTCCTTGTTATTTTTCACGTGTCAAAATTTAGATGCAAAAGGAATTGTCTCATATCTTCTGGCCCTGTTCTTTCGACCATAATATAACTAAACTTGCTTAAATATATATATGACAATATAGAAGGGATTTCTACATGAATGAAATGCACGCGGAACCACCATTCTCGTGTGATTACGCAAAATCAAGAAAAGGTTGCTATGAGATCAACGGCCGAAAGTAAACGCGTTTTAAAATCACAAACTGCACTAAAATGAAGATGAACGAACGTCCAATGTAATGTCTGCTTTTAGTTGATCTGGCGTATATATAGATATACATTTCTTTTAAATATGCTTTCCGGTGGCAAAAGCTGCCAGGAGTGGCAGTACTGCCTTGAGCTACTGAAACTGTTATCACCCTGGTTGGCGGCTGATGAGGTTAGGGTATCGCACGTGCTTTCACAAGTTGTATGATGAAAATTTATATATATATATATATATATATATATAAGACAAAAAAGAATTTGATTTCCATTATAAGTTTATTTCGGTCACATAGTTATTGTGACTTCTTCAGATGGAAAGAAACAGTTATATATATGAAACTCTTACATTGCTTTGGTCAAAAAATAGGAAAATAAAAACACAGATATCCAGAACTGGAGCCTCTCCATCAAATGCAGTTTCAAGTCATACCCAGGACACCCCTATTTGGGTGCATCCTACCCCTCACTGAAGAGCATACAATGTATTCTAAGTGTTCTTTTTTTATATGCTACATGTGACATGTGTGTCAGTTTAATAAAGAGGCTCATACGCGTACGCATTGAGAAGGGTCAAAATTGCCCCAGCCAACGCCACTACAGGCCTCCGACTCCACCAACTCGACTGAGCAAAAATCCCCTGAACTACGCCCACCTATAATTTCTCACGTGATATATAAATATCAAACAAGAGAGAAAAACAGATAATACACTTTAATTCTCACCATATAGCCAAATAAGAGGATGTTTATGTTACAAGGGGCTGCTTTGATTTTCTCAGATTGTCCTTCTTTCTAGTCCTGTTTATTCTCCTCAGCCACGCCTCGAACAACTGGAGTACTTTTATTGTCTATATGCCAATACATACTTATTAGTTTGGTTTCGTTTCTTTGTTTATTGGCATATAAACCTTCGTGGGTTATTTAATGCCAAAGACATTCTTAGAGAAGTGTTGTATTCTCATATGCAGATTCATGCAGAAATGATCACAACGACACAACGATAAAGACGCGGGAAGACTTCTTTAAAAATATATGTACCTCGTACTTTATTTGTAAGGGTTCGAAAGGGTTGTGTGGGGTTCTACTGTGAGAGGGAGTTGGAGACCGAACAGAAACTGCAATATTTTGACCCCCACTCTTATGGCCGTCAACGTTGTGTCTTTCTCGTTCTCCTGATGCTCAACCGGGGGCCTAGGACCCAGCTCTCTGCTGGATGATGGCTTTCTTTACTGCATCTTATCAGCAACTTCCCTGGATCACAACTCAATCGAGGGCCCCGAGCCCCTTCGGCCTGGTGTGGCTTTCCTTACCACATCTCGTCTATAACTCCGTCCGATCTCTAACTGCAACTTTCTTGACTTCTGTCTTGACTGAGTTATATAATACTTCAACGCCCACTCAGTCGCCAACTCGATCTTTGGAATCGCATGCTTGATCGTCATCAAGCGGAAATAACTGTCATGCAGTTCACAGGTTACTCTCTTCCGGTGCATCTGTCTATGGTGGATGTGCCCGTGGTGTAATGGTTATCGTTACAGAATATCGACACGGCGATACGAGTTCAATTTCTGGACGAGACTGATTGCATTTCACATAGCACTAATACCCTTGGGAAAGGTATGAATCCAATTATTCTCCCTCCAGCTATGGGTAAATAGTAGGGCAGACTAGGTTCTTCAGCTTTGGTGAGGCAACTAGTCTAGGAGAAGGAAAACTCTGAATTCAAACATGCTAAACTCTGCTTAAAAAATTGACCTTGTGTCATATCCTGACCGAGCAGAGGGGTTGGGTAAATAGGATCAGTCTATGAGTGTACCATGGGAATTGTTTTTACCTCGTCCCATTTCGTCAGCCAATTTCCGCCCACGTGATTCCCTCTCATAACTTCCATTAGAATGTATCACCTCCTTCCGGTGCATCACCTTGAAATGGCATTTTTGGCCGGGTCGAAGGCCAAAATACAACAGAAGAATAACATTTGTACTATTCAACCCATTGTTGGAGAGGGGAATAAAGATCTTACCAACCTTTCTCAAGGTTATTAGTCCGAAAGTGAAAATTCAATCGTGACTGGAGTTCGAACTCACTTGCAACGATATTGCAGTTCAGTGCGTTAACAACTACGCAATTAATGAAACACTCTACATATCACTGCTGATTCCATGTCGAGGGATTCCATAAATATCATTTGGTAGAAATAATTTTTGATGCTTCGTTTAGAATAAGTCAGATTTAAATGCAGAATGTTCTGTTTCTATGCTTGAACATAGACTGCAACTGTCTCCCCCCCCCCGTCAAAAAAAGGTACAATAAAATAAAATAAATAAATAAATAAATAAATAACATAAACCACCAAACAAAAGTGCGTGTCTTTTTATGAGGACTTTTTAAGAATATTATTTATAAAGTTTTTTTTTAATTTTTATTCTGAATACAAAACTCAAAAAAAAATTAGAGAAACTGTAAAGAAAAAAAAAAATGGAGGTTGTTTCCTCTTCTTCGACACGAAACTGGAAATCGACACGCACGATCCTTCACTTACGAGAGAAATTCTCCAATTTTAGAGGTCGCTGTCTGTGTCTATTTAGGAGGAAAGAAAAAAGAACGTGAGTCACATACAATGAAATTTAGTGTTGAAAACGAGACTTTTTCCCCTTGAATTGGCAAAAGAAAAAAAATGTAGCATTCAACTGTAAGGAATAAAATAACTTTGAATGGCAGTTCTGTTCCTTACAAGCGTTATACGATATGGCTTATATACTCATGTATGAGTCGAAGTTAATAATTTGGGAGGAAACGAATATTAATTTACAATTGATCTCGTGTATAAGTCGATTTTCTTTATCTCAAAATAACCACAGGCTGTGGGAAGAGCCAGAAAGGTCTTTTTTTTACGAAAGTATTTTCCAGCCTTTCTGAACATAAGAATCTACCATTTCCGGTCAAATCTGATCCGTCCAAAATGTCCATTTATTTCAAATGAAATTTATTAAAACCAATTGACCTTGGGTCATCCAATTAAAAGGGCTATAAAAACCTACAAAATGCATAAGAAAATATAAAAACCATTAAAAATCTATTGAAAGCCTTTAAAAACCTATTGAAATATCTATTTAAAAAGTCTATAAAAACCTATTAAAAAGCCTATAAAAACCAATAAAAAGTCTATGAAAGCAATGAAAAAATGAAAAAGCCTATGAAAACCTATGAAAAGACTTTAAAAAGCTATAAAAAAAATACCGATAAAATCCTTTAAAAACCTATAAAACTTTTTAAAAAGCTTTAAAAATCTGTAAAACGCCAATAAAAAAATCTTTAAAATCCTTTAAAACCTATAAAACGCCTATAAAAGCGAATAAAAAAACTATAAAAAGCCTATAAACAACCTATGAAAAGCCTTTAAAAATGCTCATAAAACCCACAAAACTGTAAAAGTTACCGTCGTAGGAAATGCAATACCGAACTACAGTTAAAGAACTGGACGAATCTGCGTTTCCTTTCGGGCCAATGCCCTTCAGAAAACCAGGAATACATTTATTCTACGCTCAGCTCTAAGTAAATAGGTGTGGCGGGGTTCTTTAATCTTGATAAGGCATTCACTCAAGAAGAAGGAAAATTGTGAATTAAAACCAACTGTACTCTCCTTGAAAACTGACCTTGAGTCATATCCTGGCCGTGAAGGTTGCAGGACTAAATACAAAATCTCATTATGTCTCCTTCCAAGTCTTGTTAATGTAATCTGCTCTTTTTTAACTGCTTGATAGTTTGGTTTGGTTTGGTTTGGTTTGGTTTGGTTTTATACCATATCAACTGTTATTGGTTATCTTATACCAAATCCTGTTTTACGTATAAATTAGATATGTATGATTTGTAAGCACATTTTGTACAAAAAAAGTTAAATGTACAAACACTTCTATTTCTAACAATTCAATTTAGCATAGGTTGACAAAGTTAAATGGCTTCAAGTATTGCTATGTATCGTTAACAATCCAATTAAACATCACTCATTTGTTTACAGACAGTTAAATGATCAAACAGTTCTATTTCTAACCATTCAAATTATCATGTTATTTGGTGGATACAGTTTAAACGTCAAGCATTTCTATTTGATCCATAGATAGGACCCTATCAGGTTCTAACACTCCAAGCCAGAGTGGACCTGAAAGCGATTGCAATGAAGGAGTACTCCGCATTCCCCAAAACGCCAGCATAACTGGAACCTCACCATCAGATTGTTTAGTATCATACCCAGGAAACTATTACCTCTCTGAAGGAATTCAGTTGGTGTATTCAACAGCCCCAGCAGGCTGGGTTTTCTACTGCTTGAAACTACTTCCCTGAGGCTCGAGGATGCCGGTCAAGGCGAACTTCGACCGACTGTCAACCAAGCCAGAACACACCCAACGAGATCCGTGTGCCGACCAACATGGCTGACCGAGGTGTGTCCCAGCCCAGCGACACTCAGAGACTGTGCATACGCACGTGTCTATTCTCGTCAGACCTGTACTGACCCATTTCTATATCCCTCACTTCTAGTCACGAGAATTCCAGTATCACGATCCATTTCAACACTTAAATTTGTTGGCTAGAGATCCGTGTTCGAACCACGAGTCGGTATCGCTACTTTCTTCTACATGACACATCTAAGTAAAAAGCTTAGCAAATTCTTAGCAAACCTTCACGAGTGAGTTTAAGTCTCACTGAATGCCCCATTCATACGGCCTTGTGCCTTATCTAAGCAAAAAAAGCTTATTAAATTACAAAAGGAGTAATTATCTTCGAGTTTTTTTTCCCCGTTGTAGTTAATGATCTCCTCTTTTGCCACAGTGTGACACAAAAAGAATGGATAGGTAGTGAGAAGAGATTTTCATCATACAACGTGTGAAAGCACGTGCGATACCCTGCTTTATCAGCCGCCAACCAGGGGAGATAATACAGTTTCGGTAGCTCAACGAGGTACTGCCACTCCTGGCGCTACCAAGCAGCTTTTGCTACCGGAGAGACCGGACATTGGCCTAGGGGTTAGAGTGTTCGCCAATGGCCCGGGAGACCTGGGTTCAATCCCAGGTCGAGTCATACCAAAGACTCAAAAAATGGTACTTGATGCCTCCTTGCTTAACACTCAGCATTATAAGGTACGGATCAAGGGTAAAGTAGAGCAATCCAGGGAAGGAGTAGCGCCCTCCCCTACACCTTGGTGTAGTAGCTATCGAAAAGGGAGCCTTCGGGTTACCCTCGACTATGGTAGCCAACTTTACTTACTTATATATATATATATATGTTTATGTGTGTGTGTGTGTGTGTGTGTGTGGTGCTTTCAATAAGTTTCCAGACTTTCTTTGTACAGGCATTTAAAATTCTTGTAGACTCTTGAAAATTCATTATGTTATTGCTATACATCTTATGAGATGACTGACCAATTTTTATGATTTCATCTTCAAAGGAACACCTAAAGCAGTAATTGGAATACACCCTACTAAAACCTAATTGTCACAGCTGGTGAATTTCAAAAATGCAATCTGGACGTGAGGACACTTTCAAAGAACGATATGCAATAAAATTCTGTTTTAAACTCGGGAAAAATGCCAGAGAAATGTATGGAATGCTTCAGACTGCTTTTGGAGCATCTTGCATGAATCGAGCATCAGTTTTTGAGTGGCATAAGAGATTCAAGGAAGGCAGAGAGTCTGTGAGGGATGATGAGAGGTGTGGGAGGATTAAGAAAGTCAATAAACCAGAGTTGATTGGCCAAAGAGTTAGGGTTAGGGTTACTATGTTGAGGTTTTAAGGGAGTTCAGGAAGAGATTCCATCGGAAGGGGCCAGCACTCTTCAAATTGGATCTCTAACATTTCCACCAGGACAATGCACCAGTCCACAGCTTCATCCTTGTCACAGACTATTTGACCAAGATGGGTATCAAGACAGTTCCTTAGCCTCCCTATAGTCGAGACCTTGCTCCCTGTGACTTTTTGTAATTCCCTGAGCTCAGAGGCTGTCGTGATGAGACAAGTGAGGAGATGAAAGAGGTTGAGACGAAGGTCATTGACATGCTCACACAAGAGGACTTCCATGGGGCCTTCCCGACGTTGTTGGAACGGTACAACAAGTGCATTGCAGCCGGGGGAGATTACTTCGATGGGGACAAGAGTTTCATGTGTGTTCTATCAATAAAAGGGCCCATACGAAAAAAGTCTGGAAACTTATTTAATGATCCTCGTATATATATTTTCATCGTACGATGTGTGAAAGCACGTTATATACCCTGCCCTTATCAGCTGCCAACCAGGGTGATAACACAGTTTTAGTAGCTTAAGGCTACCGAAACCGTGTTATATGTGCCAGATCAATTAAGAGCAGAGATTACATTGGACGCTAATCTTCATTGTAGTTTATGATTTTTAAAAATGCGTTTACTTTCGGCCGTTGATGTTATTACGCGTTTACACTAACCGTTTTTTGATGTTATGTAATCACACGGGAATGGTGGTTCCGCGTGCATTTCATTCCTGCAGAAAACTTCTCGTTTTCGACCAAATCCAACTTGATGCATATTGTGCCGTGGTCTGAAGACGATTTTAGGCAACTTTGATATAGATATCATTTACTTTGAATTCGGAGTTTGAAGCTGTTTATGAACCGACAACTCTGATTTGGTACCAGAAATGTTTTCAGATTTCTTCTGCAAGCAAGATTTCGTTTCCAATAAGAAAATTCACAATAGGAGACAAAAACAGAGAGGAACAGACAGAGCGGGAGGGAGAACGATAGGGAAGGTTAAAAAAAAAAAAAAGAAAACAAAAGAGAATGATCTTTCTCGTATTTCCTCAGTAAATGGTTTAATCGACAAAACATGAAAACTCCAGGAAAATTTTCAACACAGAACAAATATTTGACATTAAGATCTGGGAATTGTTTTAATTGGAATCGTGACGAAGGTTAACAAAATAATAATTAAAGACATAATACCCATAAAAAATTACGGGATTATTTAGTTTTGTTTATTTTTATTATTATTAGCTTTTTAATTTGAATATTCCAAATGTCTTGTTTACTTAATATTTTCTTTCTTTTCCCTCGAGATCTTTCCCTGCCCCTACTCCTCGCTAGGAAATGTCGTCTTTTGTTCAAATATAGGATCATTAAAATTGCAAAGAATTTTAGACCCCCTCATTATTTTTAAAAGCGAATAAAAATATACGAGTCACAACTGATGGTTTGCTCAATTGAAATTTAGTGAAAATTTACAGAACTTTTTATTGTTGAAAAAATAATCGAATAGGTGATAGTATTCTTTTATACATTCCAATGTTAAACTGTAAATTGATGAGTAAAAAGTAAATTAAGCGATCTTAGTCGAGGGGGACCTAAAGTCTCCCTTTTTGATAACTGTGTAGGGGGGGCACTACGCCTTTCCCTGAATTGTATAGGGAACGAATAAATAAATAAAAAAATTTAAAATTAAATTTTAAAAAAAATAGATAAATAAAAAGGAAACTATTAAATTTGAAGAAACTTCCAGAGGTCTTTAACGGAAAAGGTGATGACGCATGTGTAAAAGAAAAAAGGCTTTCCTCTTGACAAAGGGAGCAAAGTATTCTTCCTCTTTCAGGCAGTGTCCGTCGAACCAACAACATTTTGCTGTCTGGTGTTTTGGTCACCACGCATACGTCTTTGGACGTAGCGTCGGTTAGTCCCTTCACCCAGTAGCAGTCCTGTTTCTATCGGTCAGCACTATGCTGAAATATACAAGACCCACTACTGGACTATAAACTAACCCTTACCAGACTTGGACAAAACTTTCAAAAAGAAAACTAACCTTTATGGAAGCTCGAAATACCAAATGCGGACACCTACATACAGGAAACGAATTAACGTATTTTTTTTTTACACCTTAACTGGGGATTCAACCATTTCAATGTATTCAGGAAAAACTCCCTCTTCCATGGAATGGTTGTGGAACCCAGTAAATAAAAGAAAGTATAGAAGAAATGTTTTCGTCTCTTATCGGTTTCTGTCTTTTCTTTTGTATAATTCTTTTGGGACTTTCTTTGGGCAAGGCATTCCGCCGGCCAGTCAACGTGGGGTAAAATAATATAACCAAAATATGGAGTCATATATCTTACGGTAACACAGCCTTGCCCTTAGCCCCTGACCTTCAAGGCTCAAACTCCACTATTGTTCCACTTTACCCGTACCTTATAATGCTGAGCGTTAAGCAAGATAGCATAAAGTACCATCTTTTGAATCTTTGGTAAGACTCGACCTGGGATTGAGCCTAGGTCTCCCGGGCCATTGGCGAACACACTAACCATTATGCCAATGTCCGATGATGAAGAGGGAAAAAATTTGACACAATGAGTTAAGAAACAGTTGTTGATGCAATTT
Organism: Sepioteuthis lessoniana; assembly: GCA_963585895.1. Taxonomy (NCBI): domain Eukaryota; kingdom Metazoa; phylum Mollusca; class Cephalopoda; order Myopsida; family Loliginidae; genus Sepioteuthis; species Sepioteuthis lessoniana. The sequence goes on from OY757922.1 coordinate 15,848,718, forward strand.
CGGACTTTTCTTTGGTCAGATTCATCTATTCATCGTACCTAAAACGATTATTACACTCAATTTTTTTTTTACAACATTCATTTTTATCGCAAATAAGTAAACTTCCTTCAGTTTCATTTATATTTTTTTAATAATTTAAAAAAAAATTAAAACCCAGTGTTCAATGTTGTATTTCAGTGTTCGACAATGGTCCGAGAGACCTGGGTTCAATCCCAGGTCGCATCATACCATAGGTACGTATCAAGGGTAAAGAGAAGCAATTCAGAGAAAGGAATAGCGCTCTCCCCTACACCTTGGTGTAGTAGCTATTAAAAAGGGAGCCTTCTGGTCGCCCGCGACTACAGTCGCCAAGTTTACTTCCTTTACTTATATCAATTTAAATCTTTAACGCTGTATTGAATATTCATATGCTACATTTATAAGTCCTTGATGCAATTTCGATTTTTCTTTGGTCAGCTTTGTAATATAATGGCCGAGGGATTTCGTTTCATGCCTTTAGATTTAGTTAGGCTGAGAACCTTTCAGCTCAGTGCATGGGTTACTTAGGTGCAACATTAACACAGGTGTTCTAGCGCGCGGAGCGGACGTGTCACCCAGAGATCTCACAATAGCCCGAGATAGAAAACGGTGTTACAGAGTGCGGATGACGTCACTCACCGGAAGCGCGAGAGGATTTTGGGAATTTGAAGAAAGTTAGTAGAGTTGAGTTCTGCCTCGGGAGAAGACGGTCGGCTTTCGCTTGCTCGCGAGGCCTTGTGGTGGGTGCCGCACGAGATGAGGCGGGGGAGGGGGCAGATGAAAAAGCCAGAATAGAAAGATTGTGCCTCTCTCTCTCCTTTTGTCGAAAAACCTTTAAACTCAAAGGTAAGTAAAAGTTTCGTACCTGAACTGAGAAGTCGTTACGTGTTTTTCGAATTTCGAGATTCCAATGTTCTATCTTTATGGACATTCGATGTACGTTTCACACATAGCCACATCATGTCTATGGAACAGCTTCATCTATTCATCGTATCTATAACGATTATAACCTCCATATTTTTTTACAACGACATTCATTTTTTTCACAAATAAGTCAGTTCCATCAATATTTTTAAATTATTTTAAAATCTTTTAAAACCCAATGTTCAGTGTTATATTTTGACAAATATTAACTCAATATTCAATTTAAATATTCAACGCTGTATTGAATATTTAAAATTTAGAACCAATGGAAACCGTGTTCAATTAAAGTATTTTTAAGTTAGTGTGCAATGTTTATACGTAACATTTTAAAAAGTATTAACCAGTATTTAATATTTATGATTCATATTTTAACAAGTGTTAAAACACTGTTCAGTATTTGTTATATTCTAAGCGTTAAATCAGTGGTCAATATTTAGACGTTATTGTTATTGTTATTGTTTTTTTTTTTTTTTTTCAATTTTTTTTTTTTTTTTTTTTCTATTTTGTTTCCTGGATTCTAAGGTGCCTCCGACAGGGCCGAAGGTATTTTTTGATTTTGCCGGACGCGTGTGGGCTGCGGCCCTGTGTCCGGACACACTTTAAAAAAGGACTTGTGCCGTACTTGTCCGGTGGTGGGACGGAGAATAAATAAAGTAATTGTTATTGGAATTTTCAGATTATTGACCTCATCTTTATTGTTATACTCACAACGTTTCGGCCGATATATCTTTCATCCTTCTTCAGGTATTTCTTGTCAAACTCGGTAGTCCTCGCAGAATCTCGAACTGAGCCCTTTATTTGAACCTCAGGAGACTATTCCAATTCAGTTAACCATGACTGGGTACAAGTGTTAAGTTATAGTAAGTATTTCTTGTAATTCGTACCTGTTGTTGGGATTGAACCCGTAACCTCCAGATGATTCATTCAGAGGCACTTTCCAGTTAAACTCACCCAGTGGGCTAGGGATGTAGAATACACCGACTGCTTCTCTGCAGAGGGCTAAGATTCCCTAATGAGTTGATATGACACTAAAAAATCTGATGGTGAGGTTCCAGTAATACTGGAGCTTTGGGGAATGCAGAGTACTTCTTCATTGCTATCGCTCCCGAGTCCACTCTGGCCTGAAGTAGTAGCACCTGATAGGGTCCTATCTATGGGTCAAATAGAACTAAACTGTATACTTATGCTAAACTGAAGTGTTAAAATAGAAATGTTTATACGTATAAAAATAGTTTTGATATTAACAACCTACTGTGGTTGATGTGCCATAAAATCAAACCAAACGCCTTTTCCACTGTTAAATAAGTGTTCAATATTTATTCATTGTCTTTAAAAGAGTTTATTAGCGTTGAGTTTTTATACGTTATATTAAAACAAATGTCAACCATTGCCCAGTCAGCTGGGGCTGTAGAATACACTGACTGCACCTCTGCAGATGGGTAAGACCCCCCCCCCTTACGAGTGTCCTGCATATGATACTAAACAATCTGATGGTGACGTTCCAGCAGTGCTGGAGCTTTGGGGAATGCGGAGTGCCCCTTCATTGCCATTGCTCCCCGGTCCACTCTGGCCCGGAGTGGTAGCACCTGATAGGGTCCTATCTATGGGTTAAATAGAACTAACAGCATACTTATGCTAAAATGAATTGAGTAAACTGAATGGCTTGAAATAGAAATGTTTTTGACAATTAAACCGTACTTACACTTAAACTGCGTGCTTATGCTTAACTGAATTATTTGAAATAGAACTGTTTTTCGACATTAAAACTGTATTTACACTTAACTGAATTATTACATATAACTGCTTAAATAGTTTGAAATGGGAATGTTTCTGACAATTAAACTGTGTACTTATGCTAAACTTAACTGTTTTCAATAGAACAGATTATTGACATAAAAATGAATTTGGCGTTAAATAACCTACAAAGGTTGATATGCCATAAAACCAAACAAACCAAACCAAATGTTAACCAAACGTTTCATATTTTTAACAAGTATTAACTCTGCGTTCAATTTTAGACGAGGTCAGCGTTTGATATATTAAATTTTACTCGTTAATCCAATGTTTATATCAATAATTTCAGCCCAGTTGGCTAGGACTGTAGAATACGCCGACAGCATCTCTGCAGATAGGTAAGCCCTCCCTTACGAAAGAGTGTCCTAGATATGACATTAAACTATCTAATGGCGAGGCTCGAACCTTGATGATTTAGCTAATGTAGAGTACCTCTTCATTGCCATTACTTCCAGTTCCACATTGACCTGGAGTGGTAGGACCTGTTAGGGTTCCATGTATGGGTGAAATAGAATATTTAATTATTTAACTGTGTGCAAACAAATTACTGATATCGAATAGCATTATTAGGTTTAAACAACAATACTTAAAAGTATATGTTCGAATAAAGTTGTAAGTGTTAAAGTGCAATACTTTGAAAATCATTTAATATATACGGAAAAAGGGGATTTAGCAATAAATAACCTTTAAGGATTGATGAGCCATAAAATGCAACTAAGAACTATATTCAAAATTCATATTTTCAAAAGTGTTTACCAATCATTGAATATTTGTTATTTATATTTTCACAATTGTTAATGTATCATTTAATATTTACATTTTGTGTTTTCAGAAGTATTTACCAATTATTTTTTACGTACAATGTTTATTTTCACGATTGTAAACGTATTTTGATATTTACAGTTTATAACTAACCTATTATGTAATATTTATAATTTATATTTTCACAATGTTCAACGTTTTATTTGATATTTATAATTTTTATTTTCTCAAGAATTAACACATTATTTGATATTTATAATCTATATTTTAACAGGTATTAACGTATAAATTGATATTTACAATTTATATTTTCACAAGGATTAATGTATTATTTAATATTTATGATTTATATTTTCACAAGGATTAACGTATTAATTGATATTTACAATTTATATTTTCACAAGGATTAATGTTATATAACGTATGACATGGATTTTCGGTTGTATATGTAGGTGACTATAGCTAAGGATATACAGAAATAAAAGAATCTGGCGAAATATTAAGATACACCTACGAATTCACATCGGCTTATACAACGCGCAGCGTTTGCAAATTCACTTTAACTCGTACAAATACACATTAATACGCAACTATAAAACTATAACCAATACACATATACGCACACACACTCACTCAAAACCAAATGTAAAAAAAATCATACAAAACCACAACGAATTCTGAGTGTATTTTTTCGATTTTCGATTCATTTCATTTTCTTAACTGTCTGATGATTGTTGTTTCGCAAAAAACTACATGAAACCCTGGGGTCGCAATCTAAATTCCGTGAATTAAATATATATATCTAATATATATTCATTTATTGTTGTTATATATATATATATATATATATATATATATATATATATATATATATATATATATATATGTGTGTGTGTGTGTGTGTGTGTATGTGTGTGTGTGTGTGTGTGTGAAAAACAGGATTTGACATTAAATAACCTACGAGGATTGATGTACCATAAAAATAACCGATCAGATTCAATAATTCCTTGCCTGAGCTTGAAACCAAACCTATAGTTAACGGAAGAGGAGTTATGCTCTTTTCGACTGCCTGTTTAAAGGCTCTATCGCTAAATATTCACGTATTGATTTGGTCTTAGAAGAGAAACCCTGGAGAAATGGTTGTGTGTAAACCGTTTGCATATTCATGTTGGTATTGAAAAAGGAGTTGCGTGACCTTCATGCACACGAGTATTCAACTATGGGCTTCTCTTGGGGCAGAGCTGTTGAGCGAATATTTATCACGCTTTCCGGTTCATAATGGCTAACTTGTAAGAAAGAATGGTGGACGTCTTGTTAGCCATATTAAATCCATCAGAGTAAAAGAAAGAAAAAATACCACGAGTGCTTAGCTCAGCAAAATTTGATTGGCCAAAAATTCGTATTTCTAACCGTTAGAAGTGTTTTTAATAATTCGGTTGCGTAGACAGGTTCCGACTTAGACAAAAACAACTTCAAATAGATTATTTCATTCTTAGGGTGGATGAGGTAGATCTAGAAATTATCCAGCCTCGTGTTCTCATTTGGAGTTTCGAAGAGGAAACGTACAGAAAAACTGAAGTTCTAATAATAGCAGCAAATAATGTCATATGGACTAAGTATATCAAAGCCGAAATTCATAATACCAGTTAGAATAGCAAGTGTAGGTTACATTGAGATAGAGATGAAACAGATCTAGTTACAGGTAACAAAAAAAAGAACTTGTCATATTATGGATTTTGTCATGTCAACAGACAAGAGTGAAAATGAAAGTGAAAGTGAAAATATGAACAAATACGTAGACTTTTCCAAGAGAGAAAAAAAAAGCTGCAAAACAAAGTCTTATCGCCGAGATTGGGTGATCCGTTTGTATTCTAGAATTTTATGCGTCTCATTTTCAAGGAGAGATTCTGATTTGAGCATATACCATTTGTCAGTGTAGTCAACTTGTAATCTTTTAAACGATTATTCGTGAATCACCTTTCCCATTTAAACGTACCTAATCTTGTATTTCTTTTGTACCAGTTTTCTCTGTTTGCTTTTAATGGGATTAACCATTTGTTACCATATAACCTATACTTACGTTTTGGCTATTTTACTCTCCGGTCTTCTTCTTTGTCGACAGAGCTTAAGATACACTGCATCCTTTCAAGAGATGAAAGACACTTCCTATCAAATAAAGAATGTCGGAGTATGGCACTAAACTATATCTAGTGGTATGGGTTAATTTTTAGAGCCCTTAGAAAGTGTGGAACCACTTCTTTGTTGCCATTACTCCCAGGTCCAATGTGACCCGAAGTAGTAGTATCTGCTTGCATCCCATCTTTAGGTCAGATAGAGGTTTGAGACGGTTTTTAAAATTGCTTTCAACTAGTGTAACGGTTATCGTCATAAGAAAACGAAACTAGTTTCAACTTGGATGAGGCTTGATTGATTGATTTGATTGGTTTGGTTTGGTTTGATGGCATATCAACTATTCTTGGTTATTTAATGCCAAATCCTATTTTTACATATATAATATATGATTCGTAAACACATTTTTAGATACAAACAGTTAAATAATCAAACAGTTCTATTTCTACTAATTCAATTTAGCATAAGTCAACAAAGTTAAATGGTTCCAAGTATTGCGATGTATAACTAACAATTCAATCGAACACCAATCTTTTGTTTATCACAGTTAAATGATCAAACAGTTCTACTTCTAACAATTCAATTCAGCATAAGTCATTTGTTTCGACACCCTTCAAACGTCAAACAATTCTATTTTAAGCAATTCATTTTAGCATAAGTCATTTGTTTGCACACATTTAAGTGATCAAACAGTTTTATGTCTAACAATTCAGTTTAGTATCAGTCAACAAAGTTAAATAGTTCCAAATATTGCTATGCATAACTAACAATTCAATTAATCATCAGCCATTTGTTTGTATACAGTTAAATTATCAAACAGTTCTTTTTCTAACAATTTAGTTTAGCGTAAGTCATTTGTTTGCACACAAATGAAATATCAAACAGCTCAATTTAACCCATAGATAGAGTCCTATCAGGTGTTACCACTCCTAGCCAGTGTGGAACTGGGAGCGATGGTTATGAAGAAGTACTCTGCATTCCCCCAAAGCTCCCGTATTACTGCAGCCTGACCATCAGATTGTTTAATGTCATATCTAAGACGCTATTTGGGTAGGTCTTACCCCTTTGCAGAGATGCAGTCGGTGTATTTTACGGTCTCAGTCGACTAGGCTGTTGATGAAACTGCTTACCATTAATTTTACGCTGAAAAGGCATGAATTCATTCATTCTCTATGGATAAATAGTTAGGCAAACTGGGTTTTTTTAACCTTGGTAACCTGTCTAGCAAGAAAAATTCTGAATTTAAACCAGCTGAACTCTGCTGAAAAGTTGTCAGGTCCTGCTTGGGTTACTGTATTCATTAATACATAGGCTCTTAAAACATCGATATTTGCCACTATGAAGGGCTTAACGGATTGAAATTACTGTGAAGAAACATTTTGCACCGCGTATAATTGGTGACTGTAATTGGTAAACTGACTTCGGCGGTACACGATTTAACTTGACATGCTGTAAATTTAACCAGCCAACTTCAGGTGTCTGATGCAGTCTGTAATTTCTATGGGATTTCTTACCAAACTCTTTATTAATCCCTTGGTAGTTCTAATTCCAAACCACTTGTCTTTCATGCGCTACTTATGCTGATAACGACAAAAATCCCGGACTAAAATTCTAACTCGATTAAACCAACGCCGGCATTTTATCAAAGCCCACTGGTTTCTCTTAGCTAGCTCCTACGAAGAAAGGAATCTTATGAATTGTCGTAATATCCTGACACTGGTTTCTTTCAATCGATAAACGTGGTTATCCACACAGGCAGTGCCCGAAACAAAGAAGTAACTTGAACGGATTACCCAGTCAAGGCCAGGAATCTAGACTTATTATTATTGGACAAAAAAAAAATTGCTTGTCCTCAATTGGTTTTTGCAATTCCAGCAGACCAGGGTGCAAATAAAAAAAAAAAGAAAAAAATACTAAGATCTAGCTCGAGAGCTGAAGACACTGAAATATCAAGGTGACAGTGGTACAAATTATTATTATAGGAAAAGAAATTGGTGGAACTGGAGATCAAAGAAAGAAACAATAATGTTTAGACCACGGCAGTGTTAAAATGAGAACGTTTACTTATAGAAGTTCTGGAGACCTGAGGAGACTTGCTGTCACTTAGGAAAAAGACAATATTCTTAACAAAAATGTTCTTTTTAACATCTGAACATGCTTTTAAATAAAAGTAAAATTAATGTTGACGACCGTAGTCGAGGGTAACCCGAAGGCTCCTTTTTCAATAGCTACTACGCCGATGTGTAGGGATGCGCGCTACTCCTTTCCCTGGATTACCCTTGATCGTGCCTTATAATGCTGAGCGTTAACCAAAGTGGCATCAAGGGCCATTTTTTGGGTATTTGGTATGACACGACCTGAGGTTGAACCGCTGTCTCTCGGATCATTGGCGAACACTCTACTCATTAGGCTAACGGTCCAGTTGCTTTTAAATACTTGTCGCTAAATATACAGTAATATTCCTGGTTATTTTCTAAAATTTCTTGGTACTGTCAAAATTCTAAAATAAGTCATTTGAAGTTTCGAAAAATTATTCAATGTTGTATCTATTAAAAATAAACCTATGTGTTTTAAACTTTTTCCTGGGTAGCGGATGCATTTGGCAATTCTTGGATGTTATAAAAAAAAAACCTCACTTTATCCCCACAAAAAGATTTCACACCCTCACTTCTCCAATAATTTGATTAGGCCGTAGTGGCGCTACTCAGGTAGCGTGACTTGAATGACATGGATGAGCCCATCCTTCTAGAGGTTTTAAACTAGTTTAATTTTTCTTCTCCTAAACCTGTTGCTATACTAAGGTTAAGAGCCTAGTCTGCCCTATTATTTACCCATAGCGTGAAAGAGAACAGTTGAATTCATACCTTTGTCAAAGGTATAAGTGCAATATGAAATGCAAACAGCCTTGTTCAGGATTTGAAACCGGGTAGCCGAGTTTACCTTGATAACGGTTACACCGCGAGAGCCTCTTTAAAAGGAGATAGGCAATTTAAATATCCTAGTTTTAAGATCTCGTGCTTTCTCCAAGAAAATCACAAATGAATGAAAAGAAGAGAAATAACATATATAACATAGAAACTTTTATGTATGCACGTTTTTGCTTACATTTTTTAATGGAAAGTAGTATGTTGTTCTTGTGGGCATCCATGTGAAGTTTAATTTCACAATCGAATTCTTCTTATTGAGAAATGTCTCTTTCCAAAGGCATGGATTCATCTATATCGCATTGATATTTTTTAACACTTGATTGACATGGCAATACATAGCCGGAGTTTTTCCTAAAGCAGACACTTTAACAGGGATTTTCGAAAGCGTATAAGATATAAGGCTTAATGGGCTTTACTCTGCAATATTGGTCAGACGTATTTGCATCCTCAGCAGAAGAGTTAGGCTTCCTCCAAATATGGTTGTCTTAGGAATTGCACTAAACTGGATCTAATGGTGAGGCTTCACTTCTAGAGTTTTCGAGAGGAAGGAGTCAGCTTTTTGTTGCTATTACTCCCAGATTCACTCCTTCCCGAAGCGGTAACATCTTTGAGTCAAGTACTTCTACTTGAAAATTATTAGTATTAGATAGGAATACTTGATACCATATAACTTTAAATATTTTCGATTAAGAACAGGTATTTGAAGCTATAATAGTTTACTAAGATTTATTATAAGTTATTTAAACCATATAACTGTGTCGTTTTAGTTTGGTTTGGTTTGGTTTTATGATAATTATCCGCTCGGGCAGGATATGACACAAGGTCAATTTTTATGCGGAGTTTAACAGGTTTTAATTCAGAGTATTCCTTCTATTAGACTAGTTGTCTCACCATGGCTGAAGAACCCAGTCTGTACTACTATTTACCCATAGCTGGAGGGAGAATAATTGGATTCATACCTTTCCCAAGGGTATTAGTGCAATGTGAAATGCAATCAGTCACGTCCAGGATTTTGAACTCGTGTCGCCGTGTCCATTTCCAACGACGATAACCATTACACCACGGGCACCTCCTTTGGTTTGGTTTTATGACATATCAACCATTGAAGGTCATTTAATGCCAACTTCTTTTTATACGTATATATCAAATATTTCATTTCTAAACATATTTTGCAGGTAACATTTTTAAATGAACCTGAGCTCATTTCTTCACACATTTAAATAGTTTCACTTATTTCTATCAAATATGAATAATTATATTTACTATTAATCATTTGTTTGCATAGAGTTTTTATGATTTCAAATATTGCTGTGTATCACTAACAATTCAATTAAACATAAGTCATTTGTTTACACACAGTTAAAGGGTCAAACGGTTCTATTTTAAAAAATGTAGTTTAGAATGTCAACAAAGTTAAATTATTGTTGCGTATCTCTAACAATTTAATTCAACATCAGTCTTTTGTTTACATACAGTTAAAGGATCAAACAGTTCTATTTTTTTTTAAATTAGTTTAGAATGTCAACAAAGTTAAATGGTTCCAATTGTAATTTAATTGCGGAGGGGTTTCGTTTTGTATATCTTGCCTTTCGGTTTAGTTAGGATGAGAACCTTTCGCTTAGCACATGGGTTAGTTAGGTGCAACATTAACGCTGGTGTTCACGCGCGCGCGGAGAGGATGTGTCATTCAGAGATGTCAAAATAAAAATCCCAGATAGGAATTGAAACCAGGGGATGTGAGTGACGTCACGCATCTGAAGCGTGGGCTGAGGATTTGGGGATTTGAGAAAAAGCAGTGAGTTGAGTTTCTGCCTCGGAAGAAGAAGGTTGACTTTCAGGACTCGCCGAGGCCAGACCAGTAGTTTGCGGCGGGGGCCGCACGTGGTTTGAGGCAGATGGAAAAGTCAGCATTGAAAGATTGTGTCTCTCTCTCCTCAGGTCGAATTACCTTTAACTCAAAGGTAATAAAAAGTTTCGTACCTGAACCAATTTCGTGAATGTCATGTATTTCGGATTCCTATATGTTTATGAACATTGTCTATTTCAAACATCCGTATATTATGGGTATGTAAACAATTATTGTTTCGTATCACTAACAATTTGATTATACATCAGTCATTTGTTTACATACAGTTAAATGATCAGTTCAGCATAAGTACGTAGTTTTTTTAAATGTAAAAACAGTTCTATTTCAAACAATTCAGTTTAGCATAAGTTCACGGTTTAAATAGTCAAACACTTCTTTTTGACCCTCAGGTAAAATTGAACTAAACCGTGGTTTCTTGAGTGTACTGTTTTTTGCATTTCAACGGCGTATTTACGCTAAATGGATTTGTTTAAAAAAGAACTGTTTTGACATTTAAACTGCGTACTTACGCTAAACTGAATTGATTGAAAAAGAACTGTTTTGACATATAAACTGTGTTATTATGCTAAATTGAATTATCTAAAGGCTGTAGAATATACCGACTGTACCTCTGCAGAGGGGTAAGACCTCCCAATGAGTGTCCTGGATATGACACTAAACAATCTGATGGTGAGGTTCCAGTGATGCTAGAGCTTTCGGGAATGCGAGGCACTCCTTTATTGCCATTGCTCCCAGGTCCACTCTGGCCCGGAATAGTAGCACCTGATTGGACTCTATCAAAACTAAAGTTAAACTGAATTGTGTAATATAGAACTGTTTTGACATTTAACTGTGTGTAAACAAAATCTGTACTTATACTAAACTGAATTAGCTAAATTAGAACTGTTTGACTAAACTGAATAGCTTTAAATAGAAATGTTTTTGACAATTAAACTGTTTACTCATGCTAAACTGAATTGTTTGATATAGAAATATTTGCATAAAAATGGATTTGGCGTTAAATAACCTTCAAGGGTTGATATGCCATAAAACTCAAACAACAAACCAACCAATCATATGCTTACCCATAGTTAAATTATCAAACAGTTCTATTTCTAACAATTCAATTTAACATAAATCACTTGTTTGCACACAGTTTAAATGTCACACAGTTCTTTTTCATCCAAAGATAGGACGCTATCATGTGCCACCACTCCTAGCCAGAAGGGCACCTCGGGTGGTGTAATGGTTAGCAAGGTAGACTAGCAAACCTACACGAGTGTGTTCGATTCTCATTGGGTGCCCCATTCATACGGCCTTGTGCTATATCTACGCAAAAAGCTTAGTAAATTACAACCACTCCCGGTCAGAGTGGACCTGGGAGCAATGGCAATGAAGGAGTACTCCACATCCATGGCATACTTTTCAAATTGATCAATCAATCAGCCGAGATGTATTAGTAAGGTTAAAGATTTCAGTTTTCTGATGTTTTCTGGTCTGCAAGAAATTTGGTAGAGATGAAGGAGAGAGGAAGATATGACGTTGAGCGCATAGAAAAGAAAAGATTGTTGGTTGCCGAAAAATATCTCCCTATTTATCATTGATGTTTCAGCTTCCCTTTGGACCGGTCTTGAAATGATAAAATTGTAAAGTGTTATTCTCGAGCCGATAGAGGAAAGAACCATTGTTTCGCAAATCATTGCTTTTACAATTTCTCGGAAACGTAAGTGTAATAAAATCGACCTATAATTCCAGTCAGATGTTTGTTCCCCAGAGAAAGTCCAATCGCTTTTTTATTGACTAATTACTCAGGCAGGACTGATAATTCTGTTTTCCTGACACAATGAGGGAATTAGTGCTTCCGGTGTCATAAAACTCAAGAACCAAATTAGAACTGTAGCCTCACTCACAAAGAGGTGTCAAAGGCTTCCCTTGCCCGGAAATTTAAGTCCTTCCTTGTCAGTCTTATGCATTACTTGGACGCTAACTAAACGGCTGGAGAAGAAGCTAGATGGCAATTACACAAGAATGTTGCGAGCAATATGGAACAAGTCCTGGCGGCAATGCCCCAACGAGGCACCAACTATACGACCACCTGCCTCCCATCACGAAAACTATCCAAGTCAGACGAACCAGACATGCAGGACACTGCTGGAGAAGCAGGGACGAGCTCATAAGTGATGTACTCCAATGGGCCCCCACATATGGCCGGGCAAAAGCAGGACGACCAGCTCGAACATACATACAGCAGCTATGTGAGGATACGGGATGTAGCCCTGAAAACCTACCAGAGGCGATGAATGATTGGGATAAGTGGCGAGAGAGAGTCGGGGATATCCGTGCTTGTGGCACGACATGATGATGATGATGATGATTGTCGGTCTTTAAGTTACTTCATAATTGCCTGACCCTTTCTAAGAAAACCTAATTAAAGTAGCCTGGACGGCTGGAGCTGTAAATTATACTGATTGCTTCCCTGCAGGAGGGAAATACCCCTCCACACACACATACACCCAACGAGTGTCCTGAATATCACACAAAACCATCTCATGGTGATTTTCTGTCCTGCAGATTTGTTCCAGGTCCACTCTGATTCAGAATGGTACACCTGTAATGATCTTAAGTATGGCTCAAATAGAAATGTTTGACATTTAACTGTATGCAAACAAAATAATAATTCTAAATGCAATAGTTAGAAATAGAACTGTATGATTATTTAACTGTATGCAACCAAATGATATTTAATTGAATTGTAAGTGATACATAGAAATACCTGGAACCATTTGACTGTGTGCAAATCAGTGAATATTGTTGAGCAGAATAATTAGAGTTAAGTAGCAACCACTTCACTGTCTGCAAACAAATGATTAATATTAAATACAATAATTAGTGTTAAATAGCAATAACTGAAACTATATAAGTGCGTAGAAACAATTGCAATACTAGAGTGCAAACAAATTAGTTCTAACTCATTTACCTACAAACTATTTGCTTACAAATGATGTATATATATATATATATATATATGCCTATTTATACCCGTTTAAATGTAGCAAAAAATATGAGTGATGTTAAATTGTTTCTTCTATGTAGCAATACTCGAAACCATTTAATTTTATGCGAACAAATGATTAATAATAAACAGAATTATTTATGCCAGATAAAAATACACGAACCCATTATACAATGTGCAAATAAAATGAGCCCGGGCTCGTTTAAAAATATTATCTACAAACAGTATATTTACATATGATATATATATATATATATATATATATATATTGTTGGAATTCGTTCGTAATGCTCGTTATCAGTGTGTTAATACTCGTTTGCGTAAGAAAAACAACGCTATGACTTGAGGTGAGATTATATGGATATTGGGACATTCCATTGCTTTTAATTGGCAAAATTCTCTGGACGCTGATTGCCTGCTGGACCGGTGAGTGGGTATATTAGTGTGTGTATAAACTGGCTTGCTTAATATGCTACTAGTTCGGTATTTGGGTTAACGCCCATTTTACTTTTTGTCTGCCAGCTGGGGCTGTTGAACCGGTAAGTGTTGTTTTTGTTGTCTATTCTGCACGTTAGAGTAGTGACTTCTATATATATATATATATATATAACTTGTCTACCTGGAAAGACGAAGGCTTGGTGTTACCAACATGGTCTGCTACCCCGTCTTTTGTGGCCCTTACAGATTTACGAGATAGGGATATCTCGCACTGAACGGATTCAACAGTATAGCAACACATACCTGCATAAGTGGCTCGGAGTTCCTCCTTGTTTTTCGAAAGTGGGTTTATATACCAATTCTGGAAACCTACAGCTCCCAATATCCTCACTGGTAGAAGAATTCAAGATTGGGAAAGTACGCCTTCACATGATGATGAAGGACTCAGCCGACGAGATCATTCGGAAGGTGTATCTAGAAATAAAATCAGATACGAAGTGGTCAGCTGTTAAGGCCTACCAGGAGGCGGAATGCAGCATACGAATCAAAGACATCATAGGCGTCACTCAAACCAATCGAGCTGGGCTGGGTGGCACGAGCAAAAAGGTATTCTCCAAAATAGTCCCAAAAGGAAAAGGAGACATAGTAAGCGAAGAAGTCAGGATGTTTGAGGAAGAGCAAAGAAAACCCAGTGTTGTTACTCTGGCCAAACAATGTGCTTGGACAAAATGGAATGATATCGAACCAATTAAATTATCGTGGAAATCCTTAATTGCAATGGAACCACTGGCGATATCATTCCTTCATCGTTCTACTTATGATCTCTTACCAAATGCGACCAACCTAAAATTATGGGGATATACCGATTCGGACCTGTGCTTGTCGTGTAAGTGATTGGGGTACTTTGTGCCATGTACTATCTGAATGACCACAATCGCTTCAGATGTACACATGGCGACACAACAAGAGATGGTAATAAAGTTGTTAAGAGCACAATGTGAGACAGCATCCAGCAATCCGTTACAGCCAAGGAACCCATAACTCAGTTTCTCATGGAAGGTGAATGTCCTGTGAGGAAACAAAAAAATCCCAGTATGAAACTACTGAACAGAGCTTGTGACTGGAAAGTTTCAGCAGATCTCAAGACATCTCTACAATTTCCAGTTTACAACATTCAAACAGAAAAGCGGCCGGACATTGTCGCATGGTCCGATTCAAAGAAGAGTGTCCTCCTCATAGAAATGACTGTCCCCTGGGAAGAAAACAGGGGGGAAGCACACGAGCGGAAGAAAAACCGATACGAGACACTGCGTGCCGACTGCGTGGAAAAGGGTTGGATATGCCATGTGATTCCTATTGAGGCTGGTTGTGATTTTATAGGGCACTCAGTCTTTTCGTTTCTTTCAAAAATAGGAATCACTGGCTACAGTTTGAAAGTTGCCTCAAGTCGTCTTCAGACCCCGGCGCAATATGCATCAAGTTGGATTTGGTCGAAAGCTAGAAGTTTTCAGCATGAAGGAAATACATGCGGAACCACCTTTCCCGTGTGATTACGTAAGAAACTGTTACTGTAAACGCGTAATAACATCAACGGCCGAAAGTAAACGTGTTTTTTTAAATTACAAACTGGAACACTAAAAATGAAGATTAACGCCCAATGTAGTCTCTGCTCTTAATTGATCTGGCGTATATATATATATATATATAATTCTCTTGATACCCAGTCCGGTGGCAAAACGTGCTTGGTAGCGCCAGGAGTAGCAGCACTGCCTTGAGCTACCGAAACTGTGTAATCACCACTGGTTGGTGACTGATGAGGGCAGAGAATCGCACGTGCTTTCACACGTTGTATGATGAAAAATAATACATATAATTATTTCTAGTGTTTTTATTCATTTTAGAGTTCTTGTGGCTGATCCTTTCTTGTAATTCATCCGGCCGGGAACCAGGTTTTGTGAGTTGGCCACTCCTTTATTTTAACGAGACTGGGAACACTTCTTACTGGCTCACATTGCCCAGTCAGCTGGGGCTGTAGAATACACTGACTGCACCCCTGCAGAGGGGTAAAACCCCTCCCCTAACGAGAGTCCTGGATATGACACTAAACAATCTGATGGTGAGGTTCCAGCAGTGCTGGAGCTTTGGGGAATAAGGAGAACCCCTTGATTGCCATTTCTACCAGGTCCACTCTGGCCCGGAGTGGTAACACCTGATAGGGCCCTATCTATGGGGTAAATAGAACTAACAGCATACTTATGCTAAAATGAATTGTTTAATTAAACTGAATATCTTGAAATAGAAATGTTTTTGACAATTGAACCGTACTTACATTTAAACTGCGTGCTTATGCTTAACTGAATTATTTGAAATAGAACTGTTTTTCGACATGAAAACTGTATTTACACTTAACTGAATTGTTACATATAACTGCTTGAATAGTTTGAAATGGAAATGTTTTTGATAATTAAACTGTGTACTTATGCTAAACTTAACTATTTTCAATAGAACAGATTATTGACATAAAAATGGATTTGGCGTTACATAACCTACAAAGGTTGATATGCCATAAACCCCAAAAACCAAACCAAACCTTACTGGCTCCATTATCCGCAACAATAACCGTCGTTACCTACGCATGTCTGCGGTTTCTTTCACGTTATGCACTTTTCAGGCTATTATTTTGATCTCAGCTAAAGTTCAGTCAAATGTAATTGTATTCCAATGGTTCTAAGAGTGCTAATTTTTAAAATTAATTTCAAGTACCATGTATACATTTACCCAGCCTGTTCATCTTGATTGCCCAGTCGGCTGGGGCAGTAGAATACATCAACTTCTTCACTGCAAAGGAGTACCCTCCCCCCGCCAAATGAGTATTATGGATATGACCCTAAACAATCTGATGCAGAGGCTCCAGTGATGCTGGAGCTTTGGGGAATATGGAGCACCCCTTCATTGCAATTGCTCCTCGGTTCACTCTGGCACAGAATGGTAGCACCTGATAGGGCGCTATCTATAGGTTAAATAGAGCTAACTGCATAATTATGCTAAACTGAATAGCTTGAAATAGAAATGTTTTTAACAATTAAACTGTACTTACATTTAAACTATGTGCTTATACTAAACTGAATTATTTGAAATGGATCTGTTTTCGACATTGAAACTGTGCTTTCGTTAAACTGAACTGTTATATATAGAAGTGTTTTGACATTTCAGTGTGTATAAATAAAATATGTACTGATACTAAACTGAATTAGCTGAATGAAAACTGTTTGAATAAACTGAACAACTTTATATAGAAATGTTTTTGACAATTAAACTGTTTATTCATGCTAAACTGAATTGTTTGAAATAGAACTGACTGGTTAAAAATTAACCTTATGTGACATCTGGCACAAGAGGAATATTGGTTGGTTAGGTGGTTTGGTTCATGGCATATCAAACTTTGTAGGCTATTTAACTCCAAATCCATTTTTATACAAATAAAGTTAAGCCAGTTTGAATTCTGAAATGTCCTTTTCTTAGTTTGGTTACCTTACCAAGTCTAAATAACCTAGTCTGTTCTGATATTCATTCATAGCTGGAAAAAGAAGATATGGATTATTGCCTTACCCAAAAGCATTAACCCAAATTGATAGGAAACAACCTTTTCCGAGATTCGAACCCGAGTCCTCAATTCCATTTTCGGTAGCCCATATGCTAAGCTCGTTTGCAGACCGGTTATATAAGTTAGTTTCCGAACTGTCTGTCAGAGAAAAAGCTTGTTTTAATTCTTTGTTTAATGGCATACAAACTATTGTTGGTTATCTATGTAGGATTTGTCAGGTTGCGTAGGGCAATTAGTTGCGATAGCAAAGAGCAATCAGTCATGAAGACAGGAAACTCCATTCCCGATTGAGGAATGGGAACTATTTATGGTGCCTTGGGGCATCCCATTGTGCACAAGTGGACTATTCCATTGCATAGATCGTCGTTGGTTGCTTGTAAGTAAGTGGAAGTATTTTATTATATAAACCAGCTTCAGTTTAGCATTGTAAGGAGGACGGCATTGAGCTACGACCTGCTTTATTTTTGTTTGCCAACTGGACGCTTTACGGAGGTATGTGTTATTGTTATTCTACAATCTAATACAAAAGCCGATTCAACTTTTTTCTATTCAACCCATAGCAAGTGAATAAGGGGTCCATAGCTTTTTCAAGGATATTAGTTCGAAAGTGAACATAATAGCACGACTGGAGTTGGAACTCGCTTATTTCGAGACCGCATTCCAGTACTTTAGCCATTACGCCCCCATACAGAACAGGAAAAAAAATTTCATTACATTGTATGAGACAAACAGAACTGTTTAACCATTTAACTGTGTGCCAACAAATGAGTGATGTTAAATTATTAGTGTTACATAACAATACTTGAAACCATTTAACTGTGTGCAAACAAATGAGCTCAGTTTTGTTATATACTCTAATGGTGAATAGTAATGGGCATGCCCCATTCATCATAAATATGTTGACCCTATTGTGGGTAATTTCGCTGATTGTTCAGCGGGTTGTCTGGCATCCGTGCCGGATGTTCAATGCTCCATAACAGACTTGAGGCCGAAAGGCCCATGGCTTTGGCTGGGCCACCTTTGGGTGGGTGGGCAGCATCACTGAAACCTTTGTCATCCTTGTATTGCACTAGACCTTGCTGTCCAGTTTAAGCTATAATCAGGCATACGTACCTGGACCCAGATTTGGGTCCAAGTCCAGCTAGGCTCATTTGGCCCACATTGCACTAATTGGGCAGATGAGCAACATAGTCGAGTAGGGCTCGATCCTTGGCACGTGTCTGACTTTTCCCTCCCCTAAATCCCCACTATAATCGACCTTCGGGTCATTGACCTTGTGTCAATTCCTGTCTGGTGGGAGGCAGCGACAACTATTAGGCATGCGTGCCTAGACCCAGATTTGGGTCCATGTCGAGCTCGGCTCATCAGGCTTATATTGCACTAAGTGGGTCGATGGCCAACATAATCACGCAGGGCCCGAGCCTCGGCTCATACTCGATTATAAGTGACCTTTAGGTCATTGACCTTGCGTCAAGTCCTGTCTGGTGAGAGGCAGTGACAAATATCGGGTAGTTTGATGACAGTCAAGGCTGCCTGACGTGGGTGCTGGGAAACCTAGCATTCACGTCACGTGGCTGACCCTCCTCAAGCCTCAGGGAGCCGTCCTCTCTGGCTCTAACCCTCCTCGGAGGGGCAAGATTTATTGTCTGGCGTCTGAGGCGCTCTTTTTTAGGGGTGTGCCGAAGGAGCCTGTGATATTTTTGGAGCTGCTGGACGTGTCTGAGCTACGACTCTTCACCCCGGCCCATCTTAAAGAAGGCATTGTGCCATTCTCACCCGTTTGGTGGGGCGCGCGACAAATAGCGTAATTTGCTTACTAAGTAGTCATCACAAGCAGTAGGCCCCTTCTTCATGCTGTTGTATTGTATTTTGTTAATTTTATGAAAATGTCCAATTTCCAAGCTTCATTAATTTCCAAGCTTCATTATGATAATTTCTCATTCGATAACCTTTTGTTATGTTACGAGGATCGTTAAATAAGTTTCCAGACTTCTTTCATATGATCAATTTTATTGATAGAACACACATTAAACTCTAGTCCACTTCGAAGTAATCTCCTCCGGCTGCAATGCACTTCTGTACCGTTCCAACAACTTCTGGAAGGCCCCATCGAAGTCCTCTTGCGTGAGCGTGTCAATAACCTTCCTCACAGCCTCCATCATCTCCTTAACTGTCTCATAACGACAGCCTGTGAGCTTAGGGAATAAGCAAAAGTCGCAAGGAGCAAGGTCTGGACTATAGGGACGGTGAGGAACTGTCTTGATGCCCATCTTGGTCTAATAGTCTGTGACAAGGATGGAGTTGTGGACTGGTGGGTTTTCATGGTGGAAATGCCACTAACCCGATTTGAAGAGTGCTGGTCTCTTCCGACGGAATCTCTTCCTGAACCCCCTTAAAACCTCAACATAGTAACCCTAAGCCTTTGGCCAATCAACTGTGGTGTATTGACTTCCTTACTCCTCCCACACCTCTCATCATCCCTCACAGACTGCCTGCCTTCCTTGAATCCCTTATGCCACTGAAAAACTGATGCTCGATTCATGCAAGATGTTCCAAAAGCAGTCTGAAGCATTCCATACATTCTGTGGCATTTTTTCCAAGTTTAAAACACGATTTTATTGCATATCGTTCTTTTAAAGTGTCCTCACGTCCAGATTGCATTTTTGAAAATCACCAGCTGTGACAATCAGGCTTTTGTAAGGTGTATTCCAATTCCTACTGTAGCTGTTGATTTGAACCTGAAATCATAAAAATTGGTCAGTCATCTTATAATATGTATAGCAATAACATACTGAATTTTCAAGTGTCTACAAAAAGTTATCAACTAACTATTTGTTTACAACTTTTATGTATTTGCTATATGTATTCTTAAAAAGGATTTGGAAATAAATAACCTAAAATGCTTGATATGCCATGAAACCGAACCAACTCACAACCAATAAACAATAAAAGAAACCAACAACCCTTGGTAAATGATATCGAATGTGATTGCTTGATTGATAAATATTTATAAAGTTCTATCGTGTTTTATAAGTATATAAAAATACATTGCTAATATTTCTACTATAAAAACGTTTAGGAAATGAGGGAGAAAGGGATTGTCAATAGTTAGGAATTAGTAAAAATTTTAATCATAAAACTAACGTCAAAATACTCAAAACAGATATGTAGTACACAAGAAATTTAACTGCTCAAATTTAAAATGCAGACTTCGTAATAATTATTTCAAATGGAGGTGAACTGTAACCTCATATGAAAGGGTTTAGTGAAAAAGATTATTACATAATCATCATCATCATCAAGCCGTGCCGCCAGCACGGATATCCCTGACTCTCTCTCGCCACTTATCCCTATCGTCCATTGCCTCTGGCAGGTCTTCAGGGCTACATCCCGTATCCTCACATAGCTGCTGTGTGTATGTTCGAGCTGGTCGTCCTGCTTTTGCCCGGCCATATGTGGGGATCCATAGGAGTACATCACTTATGAGCTCGTCCCTGCTTCTCCAGCAGTGTCCTGCATGTCTGGTTCGTCTAACTTGTATAGTTTTCGGGATGGGAGGCAGGTGGCCGTATAGTTGGTGCCTTATGGGGTGTTGCCTCCAGGACTTGTTCAATATTGCTCGCAACGTTCTTATGTAAATATCGAACTTGATAACCAACGAAAACCGTATTTTAAGCAAGTGAAAACAATAACAAAAAGAAAATGAAAATATAAAGAAAGTCAAATAAATTTTGGCTTGTCTCTGAACCTGAAATATGGTCTTCCAATCTGTTTCTGTTAAGAAGGTGATAATAAATTGCGGATCTTTAGAATTCAGACGTTTCTCATTCAGATAGCATGTTTAACTCATCTCTATTTTTATTTCATGAGAAAAAATTCAATGCCTCTAATATTGCACTTAGCAAAGAGATAAAAGTTTGAGATTCTGTCTTGCCGTGTGTATCCACAAATTGAGGAAAGATAACTTTTTCGAAAGGCATCAAGGTGGTTGATTTGGCCTCAAAAAATATGACGTTCAGTACATATAAGATTTACTAGCATGAATAAGAAAGTAACCTTTTTCTGATTTTTTTCTTACTGTCCTGCTTGCTAGCATCTGAGCACTTGGATTTTACCTCTAATTTTCGTTTTATGAATTGATTCTTTTTCTCTTTTGAAACTTGAAAAGAAGCCGAGAAAAAGTGAATAAAAAATGTACAACTGCGCATGTCATGAAGTGTCAGCATTGGTTTCTGTCAGTTGAATTTTTTCTTTGACGAACGAGAGCTGCCAACTGAAATGCTGCCAATAAATAGACGCCATTGATAAGCTGCCGACAAAAACCTATGTTTTTCCTGTTCGTCTGCTCCACAAACCATTTGACCAATCACAAAGCGAGGAAAAAGTCGACCAATCAAATATGGCGGGAAAGTCAATTGGACAGAATGTCGGAAGCGTGTTATATTTGAAAAATGAATGAGGCTTATGAATGAGAAAATGATTGGCAGCAGATACAAAAAAAGAAAAAAATCCAAGCTGGAAAGGTTTAGATTTGCACTTGAGGAAATAGCCACAAATCTATATTTGCCTTTCAAACTGAAGAGAAATAACCATGAAAGAAAACAAGATAGGTTTGTATTTTTCCCTCAAGAATCAGTACTATCTATAGTCGTCTTGGTGCCTTCCAGGAGATGATATTTTTTTCATTTCACTAAAAGAAAGTCCTTTTTATATGATCTCAATGGAGACTTCGAGAGTAGGGCTTCTCGGGCTCAATTTGAGGAATTATTTTTTTCCATGGTGACTTCGGGTGGAGAGCTTTTCGTGTTTTTCCTGAAAACCTATTATTACCTCGAAGCAGTTAAGATTCTCTCAAAACAAAAAGAAAAAATCCATATTGACTAGAATTTAATAAAGTACCTTTACCTTGTATTGAATCAGTTTTTTTCTATCTTAATAGTATCGACCACAATTAAAGGTATACAGTCAAATTTTGTGATCTACCTTAAGTCAGTGGACAGAAATTAAAAACGTTAAAGTCCTGTTTCTCCGATAGGGAGGAGTGGCGAGAGAGGATCAGGGATATCCGTGCCACCAGCACGACATGATGATGATGATGATGAAAGTCCTGTTTACATATACAAATTTATAAATACAGTCGATATTGATACTCAATTAATTTGTGATTTCTTTTTTATATTTTTACGGTTCTTTTTTAGACTTTTGTCTATCTGTATGTCTGTCTGTCTGTCTCTGTCTCTCTCTCTCTCTATCTGTGATGACTCCGTTGGTAGAGTTTTTTCTCAATTCTTTCTATTTCGAAGAAATAAAAGACATTTATCCTTGACTTTCATTGGACTCAACATCCTGACTGAAACGAACAGGAATAATTATATCAACTTACAAACTTTTACAGGTTGGTTTTATTTTCATACTTTAAGGTGTTTGTTGCATATTGACATTTGACAGAGCCGCCATGTTCCAGCTGTGTAAACAGGAAGACAGCAATGTGTAGGTGTAAGCAGATCACGAAGGTTGATAGCCAGAAGCGATCACGTGGATTAACATCCGGAAACGCAAACACGTTGGGAAATGATATATGCAGACACCCATAGCAGTAACGGTCAGTCGTAGTCAGTCTCGGATACACAGGCGGGCAGTCAAGAGACCCGAAGAACGCAACGGAACAGCCGGCGTGTGCCCAGAACGGGGGTAGTACCTCCCCAAGCCGAGGGGCATAAGAAGTGCTTAGTGGGGCCCCAAGTGTGAATATGGAAACACAATATGGCAAAGAAGTTATGGATCATTATAGTACTTTGCTAGTCTGTGTTCGCGTCCTCCGTTTTCCTGTCTCTCACACACACCTAGATTGTTTTGACACTAAGAAGAAATAAAGAGAGAGAGAGAGAGAGAGAGAGAGAGAGTTGAATTTTTATTATTATGGGTTTTTTTTCGTTCACCATGTTATACATTATGCTGATTAAGATTATTTTGCTGATAATAATATTACATGAAGAAAAAATAAAGCTCTTCATTATTTCGGACCCATGAAAATCAGTCCTAAAAACAAACAAAAATCCTTCTGATTCCGATGAATAAATTTCTAGTTGAAATAGTTAATGTAATTTTAACAAATCTCAAATGCGTATTATTTCCGTTTCGCAAGGATTTTTTTTCTACAATTTAACGGCTAAATTTTGTCTGTAAATAATTTTATTATATGAAGGAAATTTAATAATGATATCGAGACTAAAATATACCAGCCCCATCTAAGTTATGTGCATGGTTGTGTGTGTATACGTGTATGTAGGAGTGCATGTCCGTATGTGGGTCCATGATCTTTTCGTTGACCAGTCATTGAGCGGATAATATCAAAGTTTTTTTGACGTGACGGAGACAGAAGCTTAACTTCAGCCAAATACATATTTAAAAAATACAACAGTTAAAGATGTAATATCGGTTTGATTTTTATAGAATGGTTTGTTATCAAGCATCAATTGTGAAACCGGTGTAAGACAGCCCAGTCGGTTGGGCTGTAGAATACACCGACTGCTTCTCTGTGGAGCGTAAGACCCCTAACCACGAGGAGTGTCCAAGATATGACACTAAACTATTCGATGGTGGGTCACCAGACCTGGAGCTCTGGGGAATGAAGAGTCCTCGTTCATTGCCATTTCTCGCTAATAGAGTCCTGTCTATGAGTCAAAAATAACTTTTTGACATTTAAACTGTGTGTAAACGAAACATTTTGAATAGAATTTTTGTGTTAAATAGAAATAATTGAAGCTCTTATACTGAGGCCCAAAATTGATTTATTGTTATTACTAAGAAACATTTGACAGTGTGCAATTGAAAAAATAGTGATAATACCCCTGTTTCTAACCACTTCACCGTCTGCAAACAAATGATTAATACTAAATAGAATTATAAGTATTAGATGACAATAATTGATACCATTTAACGGTGTAGAAATAATAGCAATACTAGTGTACAAACAAATTAGTTCTAACTTATTTAAAAATGAAATTGCTTGTAATTTTTTACTTACGAATCATATTTGTATATACATTTAGATGTTTGGTTTAGTTGGGTTTTATGGCATATCAACAATTATAGGTTATTTAATGCCTAATTATCTTTATACATATATTGTAAATATATAATTTGTTGTTGGTTCGTTGGTGTTTGGGTTTTATGGCATATCAATCTTTGTAGGTTATTTCACGCCAATTCTATTTTTATGCAAATAGTTCTATTTTATACAATTCAGTTTAGCATAAGTTACTAGATTAATTGCCAAAACATTTCTATTTCAAGCTATTCAATTTATTAAAGCAGTTCTAATTCAGCTAATTCAGTTTAGTATAAGTACAAAAGTTATATATTAAACAATTCAGTTTAGTGTAAGTAGAGTTTCAATGTCAAAACAGTTCTGTTTCAAACAATTCAGTTTAGCATAAGCATGAAGTTTAGATTTAAGTACATAGTTTAATTGTCGAAAACATTTATATTTCAAGCCATTCAGTTTAGTCAAACAGTTCTAATTCAAACAATTCAGTTTAGCACAAGTATGCAGTTAGTTCTGTTTAAACCATTGATAGGGCCCTATCAGGTACTACCATTCCGGACCAGAGTGGACTTGGGAACAATGGCAATGAAGGGGTGCTCTACATTCCCCAAAGCTCCAGCATCACTGGAACCTCACCATCAGATTGTTTAGTGTCATATCAAGGGCGCTCATTGGTCGGGGGTCTTACCCCTCTGCAGAGGTGCAGTCGGTGTATTCTACAGCCCCAGCCGACTGGACAATTGTTGGGTATCACCTACCTTTTTAGCATGATGAGTTGTTCCATCTGCCATATATGGCAGTAGCGGAGATCAATCTGAGAATAAGCTTACAAGTCAGACCAGAAGAGCCGTTCCTATTGTTGAAGTATATCCTTACTCTATCACTAATCCTATGTTCTTATTACTAACTGTCTCTCTCTTGTAAATACTCTTTCCTGTAAATATAACTATTTTCCTCACATATCGTGGTTTGTATTATTATTACTACTACTTGTGTTCACTAACCAGAACACAACAACAATATAATTTATTAACACATTGTATTGATGACATTTTTCTACAAGCCTGAGCACATTTTTTGCATACAGCTAAATGATTATATGCATTTCTATGTAACAGTAATAATTTAGCATCAATCATTTCTTTGCATGCATTTAAAGGAAAAAGGGATACATAATTTGTAAGTTAATAGGTTTTTGGAAATTTCATTTTTGAATGAGTTGTAACTCATTTGTTTTTTCTACTTGTATTGCTTTTGGTTTTGTTGGTTTGGTTTGGTTTTATGGCATATGACAATCATCGTGGATTGTTGTTGTGTTCTGGTTAGTGAACATGTTATATTTTGACCTTCGACCCGGCCAAACATGCCATTCCAAAGTGATGCACCGGTAGGAAGTGACACATTCCAATGGCCAGTAATCGAAAGAAATTGCGTAGGCGGATTTGGCTGAAGAAATGGGACAAGGTAAAAGCCCATGATACACTCATAGACTGATAAAGCAGAAGAGGGTGACCTCTGAACTGCATGACAGTTATTTCCGCTTGACGACGATCAAACATGCCATTCCAAAGAGTGAGTGGCCGATTGAGTGGGCGATTGAACTATTATATAACTCAGTGAAGACAGGAAGTCAGGAGTTGGAGATAAGATGAGTTAGAGACAAGATGTCATAGGGAAAGCCACACCCGGCCGAAGGAGCCCTCAGGAACCCCGATGAAGTTTGGGGACCAGACCAGTTAGTGAAAAGATTCCGCTGTTCACGAAAGCTGATCCCGTCGTCACTCTGTGTGCGTTGTCTCGGCCATCGTCTACTTACATAGAAGAGATCAAGCCTCATAGACGAACGATTCTAATTTCTCTCCTGACTGCTCCTACTTCATACAAGCGTCCGTCGAGAAAATAAATATATATTGTTATATATATTCTGTGTTGTCGTTTGTTTGACCAGAGAGCTGAACGTAACAAACACAAGTAGTAGTAATAATAATACAAACCACGATATGTGAGGAAAATAGTTATATTTACAGGAAAGAGTATTTACAAGAGAGAGACTGTTAGTAGTAAGAACATAGTATTTGTGATAGAGTAAGAATATACTTCAACAATAGGAACGGCTCTTCTGGTCTTACTCGTAGACTGATCTCAGACTAATCTGAACTGGAGTATTTGTTGCACGCCCCACCTAACTGAAAGTGTGGCACCAGGCCTTTTTTTAGGCGGGTCCGAGCGCAGGGCCGTAGCCAACACGCGTCCGGCATTTCCTAAAAATGCCTACGGCCCCGTCGGCATTCCCCATATTAGGGGCGCCTCATGCACCGGGCGATAAATTCAACCTCTCCGGAGGGAGTAAAAGCCTGGGCTAAGGCCCCCTGAGACCGAAGGAAATCTCCAGCTGCCGAGACAAACTTGGTCAGATCCGTGCCAGACTGATCTGGACTGGAACCCCTTGGTATTAGAGCTACTGCCATATATGGTAGATAGCCTAGCTCATTATGCTGAAAAGGTAGGTGATACCCAACAGTTATCTAATGCCAAACCCATTTTTTAAATATATATTTGATATATAATTTGTAATTACATTTTATAGATACACTGTTAAATGATCAAACAGTTCTATTTTGCCAATTCAATTTAAGATACAACGCAATTAAATGATTCCAAATAATGCTATGTGATACTAATAATTCAATTTAGGCACACGGAAAAATAGCTTCAAATATAGCTAATCAAGACTAATTATTCTATTCATAATTACCCATTCGTTAGAATACAGTTACATGGTTCCAAGTATCTATGTATCATTAACAATTCAATTAAATATCTGTTATGGTACCAACCTTACGGACTCTAATAAACTCTTCCTATCACTATGAATACCAGGAGAATATTCATCTCAGTGTTAAGTTCTCTCCAGCCTAACACTTTTGGCAGTCAGATTGACGTTCAACACTCTTTTACTTATGGTGTATTTATACTTTCGTTCAATATACATGTTTCGTATCATTCCGAGTTCGTGTCTTTCTTCCGGACCCTTTACTGGTCCACATCATTCATTGGTTTGCACGCAGTTAAAATTGTTAAACAGTTCTTTTTCAAACAATTCAATTTAGCTTGTTATTTGTTTGTACACAGTTTAAATGTGAAACAGCTCTTTTTGGCTCATAGATAGGACCCTATTAAGTACTACCAATCTGGGTCAAAGTGGACCTGGGAGCGATGGCAATGAAGGAGTAGTCCACATTCATGGCATACTTTTTAAATTGATCACACAATCAGCCGAGATGTATTAGTAAGGTTAAAGATTTCAGTTTTCTGATGTTTTCCGGTCTGCAAGAAATTTGGCGAAGATGAAGGGGAGAGGAAGAGATGACGTTGAGCTCATAGAAAAGAAAATGGTTTGGTTTGGTTTGGTTTCTTTGTTTAATGGCATATCAACCTTTGTAGGTTATTTAATGCCGAAGCTATTCTCCTAGAAGAACTGTAGTGGTACTACGATTCCGCATTCCATCGCTTTAACCATTGCACCACGAGGATACCCCCTAGAAAAGAAAAGAAATATACTCAGTTAATGAAAAATATCTGTCTATTTATCATCGATGGTTCAGCTTCCCTTTGGACCGATGGCAATGACGAGGTACATTGCATCTCCCAAAGCATTA
This sequence comes from Sepioteuthis lessoniana, assembly GCA_963585895.1. Classification (NCBI taxonomy): domain Eukaryota; kingdom Metazoa; phylum Mollusca; class Cephalopoda; order Myopsida; family Loliginidae; genus Sepioteuthis; species Sepioteuthis lessoniana. Next base: position 15,876,881 of record OY757922.1, read on the forward strand.
CTGGAGCCTCGCCTTCAGATTCAGTTTAGTGTCATATCCAGGACACTCTTTGGAGGAGTCTTACGCCTCTGCAAAAATTCAATCAGAGCATTCTGTAGCCCCAGCCGACTGGGTTTATCGAGAAGGGTTTTAAACAATAAACAACGATTGAAAGAAATCTGCTACGTTGATCAATGTGCCGATACCGACTCGTAGATCTCCAGCCAACAAAAGCAACTGTTGAAATGGATTGTACTTCTTGGGTCACGTGACTAGAAGTGACAGATATATAAATGGGTCAGTCATGTCTGGTGAGAAGTATTCGACGTAAATTTGAAATGTAGCCTTACGAGTCTGTATAGTGTTAGCATTCCAGACTCAGTATTCGTCATTGTACGAGATTGAAGAAAGGAAACATTTCTTAGAAACTGACCATCGTCCACTATTGTCTACATATGGTTTAAAGAAGGATGTTCCCACACATAGAGCAAATAGACGACAACGCTGGGGAACCATACACCTGAATTATGATTATAAAATGGAATTTTTATCATCGAAGAAATTAAGTTATGCTGATGGACTGTCTCACTTAATTCCGAAATTCAGCGATCCACTCGAAGATACAATGATTATGGCAATAAAGACTGAAAATGAATTTAAAAATATCTTGCATAATACCGTAAGAGAATTACCGATAACTCTGGAAGACTTAAATAGCGGACCGAGGGTTTCATATTAAAAATGAAGGATCAAATTACAGGCAAAGTCAAAAATGCGAAAAGTAAATGAAAGTAACACATTTTCACTGTGTGGTGGTGTACTGATGTACGCTGATAGAATTATAATTCCAACATCATTGCAAAAACACGAGTTAAAGGAATTCCACGTTGGTCATTCTGGAATTTCTAAAATGAAATCCTTGACGAAAAGCTACACAACTGGCCGAAAATGGGTGAAGATTTCCAAAACTTGGTTAAATCATGCAGTTGTGCTCTGGCAGCGAAGTCCCTGCTGGATGAATTCCAATCTTTACCGGAAACAGATGTTCCGTGGTCCCATTTATATTTAGATTTCGCAGAGCCATTAAATAGAGAATATTATCGGGGGGGGGGAAGAGGTCGACAGTTATACCAAGTGGCCGGAAATACTGAAATGCAGGAGACGAACAACCACGGTAGCAATAAATTTCTTGCATGAAACCTTTTCACGGTTTGGTATACCTGATGCTATTGGGTCAGACAACGGGACGCAGTTTTTCTGCAAGTCCTTACAAATATATCACATCATAACGCCCCTATATCAACCAAAATAGAACAGAGAAGCGAAAAGCTTTGTTGACACGTTCAAAAGTGCTCTTAGAAAATCAGAGTGGGAGGAGTCAGATGAGAAAAGGTAGCAGCAATTTCTGAGCGTCTTTAGAATTATGTCAAATCCTTACACTAGATCAGGAATGTCACCGGCGGAATTGATGCTCGATAGAAAAATAAAATTCGTGTCCAACAAGATGCTACCTGAAAGGAAAGGCACAGACATCAAGGAATATGAATAAGTATTTTAACCCGGGAGAAAAGGTATTCTTCAAGATGCACCACAGGGGAACAGAATTTTGGAAACGCGGTGTGGTAAAAAAAGGGGTCGGTCGAATAACATACATGATGCAGGCACCAAGGTGGGAGTATAAACGTCACATGAACCAGATAAGACATAGACACACTGATTTAGAAAGCTACAGGCAACAAATACATATGGAAGTATTATACGATACTTTTGACAAATTTACGCCACAAGAAATTATTGAATCGCGGCGGTAAGACAAAAGGAGAAGAATTACGACGGATTTTTTTAAGTGTAGAACCCACACTGAAAAGCTACATACTCCAGAGGATAGACTACAGTTGGAGTAAACACAAAACAGGAGGTATTATGAAGAAGAATGTGCCGATTCCGACTCGTGGGTCGAACACAGATCTCTGGGGAAAAAACCCACAAATGTTGATATGGATCGAGTTTCTTGGGTCACGTGACTTGAAATGATGGATATATAAATGGTACAAACAGGTCTAACGAGAGGTATTCGACGTATATGTGAAATGTAGCATTATGAGTTAGACGAACCAGACATGCAGGACATTGCTGAAGAAGCAGGGACGAGCTCATAAGTGATGTACTTCTATGGACCCCCTCATATGGCCGAGCAAAAGCAGGACGGCCAGCTCGAAGATACATACAGCAGCTCTGTGAGGATACGGGGTGTAGTCCTGAAGACCTGCCAGAAGCGATGAACGATTGGGGGGAGTGGCGAGAGAGGGTCAGGGATATCCGTGCTGGCGGCACGACATGATGATGATGATGATGATGATGATGAACTATTCCTATGATGAGTTAGCATTGCGTCAGCAATGTACGAGAATATATATATATATATAATATGTGTATGAATGAATATATGTATGAATATATAAATATCGACGAAAATTACCCACCTAACTGAACATTACAAAGTGGCGACGAGAAATAGTTCGTTCATTTCTAAAAATACGTACACGATTTAAATTTCCAAGGCTTAAAGGCCGTGTAAAAACAGCTAGTCAGCTTTCTTAATTCATACGTGGTGAAAGCCTGTTCAAATTTACAACTATATCGTTTAACAGTTAAACAATGGATAACCAAAAATTGCAAAAGTTTATTCATATTTTTAAAACAGGAAACACTCACTATACGCATTGTTTCTGGTTTCCGAAAACCAAGGATTTTCTACCCCACCCAAATCCTGGGGGGGGGAGTATACAAATGATAATTCGCACCACTCTCTGAAAAAGCTATATCCTGGTTACGTTACCAATTGAATGTTTGTGGCGTGGTCAATGTTGACGCTTATATCGGTGTGAATATTTGCCGGCTGGTAAGGGAAGAAAAATATAAATTGATTTTAAGTGATAGGATCTTTTGTTGTTTTATTCACTGAGGCCATGGATGCTGAAAGAAATAAAAATGGATACCACGTGGTAGTTTCTGTGCTATTCTAGTTCTTTTTGCATTTTTGCTTCGTTCCTGGCTCTCCATTTCCAGCGAACGTTTTTCTCCTCACAGAGAAACAGAAATTGAACCACGAAATTCGTTATATATATATATATATATATATATAGCGGATAATATATATATATATATATATATATACACACACACACACACATACATATATATACAGATATATATATATATATGTATCCATAGCGAGTAAAATATGTGATTAAATAAAATATCGTTTGACAAATTTAATTAAAAGTAACGCACACAAAACCCCGTCTGTTGCAGGATTCGAACTTTTATTTCTGGTAAAAGTAGCTGACAAGACATAGATAGGATTAGAAACGCGACAGCCGATTTAGACAAAGAGAATAAACATTAGGGAAACGAGACAGACACAGACAGACCTTGGTATTATATTTCTCGCCCGGCAGTTTCTGTTGTAGTTTTCGTGCATGGCTCCTCTGGGTCCCGTCTAGTCTCTGCCCTTTCCTCCGATTGCCTCCTCCCATCTTGAATCCCTTCCTTATATATGTTATTCTAATTATTCTTTAAACTTTTATCGCATTTCATCCATAAAACTTGCCCAGTCGGCTGTAGAATACACTGACTGCTTCTCCGCAGAGGGGTAAGACCCCCCCCCCTAACGAGTGTCCTGGATATGACACTAAAAAATATGATGGTGAGGTTCCAGCAATGCTGGAGCTTTGGGGAATCCGGAGTACCCCTTCATTGACATCACTCCCAGGTCCACTCTGGCCCGGAGTGGTAGCACCTGATAAGGGTCCTATCTATGGGTTAAATAGAACAAAACAGTGCTTCTTTCACTATACTGATTTTTGCATTTAAACTGCGTATTTATGCTAAACTGAATTGTTTAAAATAGAACTGTTTTGACATTTGAACTGCGTACTAGTGCTGAACTGAATTGCTCGAAATAGAACTGTTTTTGACGTTTAAACTGGGTACTTATGTTGAACTGAATTATCTGAAATAAAACTGTCTGACATTTAAATCAGTGTATTGCCCAGTCATCTGGGGCTGTAGAATACACTGACTGCACCTCTGCAGAGGGGTAAGACCCCCCTAACGAGTGTCCTGGATATGACACTAAACAATCTGATGGTGAGGTTCCAGCAATGCTTTGGGGAATGCGGAGTACCCCTTCATTGCCATCGCTCCCAGGTCCACTCTGGCCCGGAATGGTAGCACCTGATAGGGCCCTATCTATGGTTTAAATAGAACTAACAGCACACTTATGCTAAAATAAATTGAGTAAACTGAATAGCTTGAAATAGAAACGTTTTTGACAATTAAACCGTAAACTGCGTGCTTATGCTTAACTAAATTATTTGAAATAGAACTGTTTTTCGACATTAAAACTGTATTTACACTTAACTTAATTATTCCATATAACTGCTTGAATAGTCTGAAATGGGAATGTTTTTGACAATTAAACTGTGTACTTATGCTAAACATAACTGTTTTCAATAGAACAGATTATTTACATAAAAATGGATTTGGCGTTAAATAACCTCCAAAGGTTGATATGCCATAAAACCAAACAAACCAAACCAAACCATCCATAAAACTTATAGTGACACGTCAACGTAAAACAAAGTTCTTTCGCCTTAACCATTACAAATCGACAACCCTCCCACCAAATTTGAACGCAACGTTTAGCTGGCCCAGGCAGCTGGGGCTGCAGAATACACCAACTACATCTCTGCAGAAGAGTAAGATTCTCCAACCAGTGTCCTTGGTCAGATGGTGAGGCTTTAGTAATGTTCGAACTTTGAGGATTGTGTAGTACCCCTTCATTATCTTTGCTCCCAGATCCACTCTGACCCAGAGTGGTAGCACCAGATAGGCTCCTATCTATGGGTCAAATAGAACTGTTTCACATTTAAACTGTGTACAAACAATTGACTTATGTAAAACAAAATTGTTTAAACTAAAACTCTTTAATCATTTAAATTTCCAAAGCTTAAAAGGCTGGGTGTAAACAGATGCTGATGTTTAATTGAATTGTTAGTGATACATAACAGTAGTTGGAACGATTTAACTTTGTTGACTTTTGTTTAACTGAAATGTGTGAAATAAAACTATTCGATCATTTAACTATGTGTAAACAAATGACTGACGTTTAATTGAATTGCTAGTGATACATAGCTGTACTTGGAACCATGTTGACTAATGCTAAGCTGAATTATTTGAAATAGAACTATTTGATCATTTAACTATGTGTAAACAAATGATTGACGTTTAATTGAATTGCTAGTGATACATAGCTGTACTTGGAACCATGTTGACTAATGCTAAGCTGAATTATTTGAAATAGAACTATTCGATCATTTAACTATGTGTAAACAAATGACTGACGTTTAATTGAATTGCTAGTGATACATCGCTGTACTTGGAACCATGTTGACTAATGCTAAGCTGAATTGTTTGAAATAGAACTATTTGATCATTTAACTATGTGTAAACAAATGACTGGTGTTTAATTGAATTGTTAGTGTTAGATAGCAATAGCTGAAAATATTTAACTTCACCAATGATCCGTGAGACCGAGGTTCAATCCCAGGTCGTGTCATACCAAAGACTTTAAAAATGGTACTTGATACTTCCTTCCTTAACACTCAGCAATACAAGGTACGTATCAAGAGTAAAGTGGAGCAATCAGTTTTTTTTAATATAGCTTTACATTTTATTTTGTAACTTAAATTCATTAAGAATTACCCCCTCAAACACACATTGAGGATTTTGGCGAAGGAATTAATGGTTGCCACTCACGTAATGCAAAGCTCTTTTAACGAATTGTGTACATTGGTATCCGATAGCGCAAAATGTAGACAAACAAAACTTAATATATATATATATAGAATATAGTATATTAAAAGTTAAATCATCCCGGTGAAAAGCTCAATCTGAAGTGTGATGAAACCAGATGTTTTCCTATACATGCGAAAAGAATATTGATTTTTTATTGCGTTAGGTTTATGTAGGCGAAATAAAGTTGATTGTTATTTTGTTTGTTTTTTTTGTATATGTCTAGTCTGGTTGTAAATTAGAAAACAGTTATTTCCATCCCTTTTATAGTTGTTCTGAAGAAGTCTTGTTAATTTTTAAAGCATTGATTAATAGCAATGCTTTTTAACAAGATGGAAATAAATTCATTTTCTTAATGTGTCCGATTGTTGGTTATTCTATTTTGAAAAAAAATCATCATCATCATGTTGCACTATCAGCACGGATATCCCTGACCCTTTGTCGCCACCTTTCTCTATCGCCTATTGCTTCCGGCAAGTCTTCAGAGCTATATCCCGTATCTACACAGAGTCGCTGTATGTAGGTTCTAACTGGTCGTCCTGCTTTAGCTCGTCTATGTGAAGGGGTCCACAGGAGTACGTCACTTATGAGTTCGTCCCTACTTCTCCAGCAGTGTCCTGTATGTCTGGTTCGTCAAACTTGGATAGTTTTCGTGATGGGTGGTCGGTCGCCGTACATCAGCTGCCTTGTTGAGTGCTGCCTCCCGGACTTGTTCAACATTGCTCACAGCGTTCTTGTGTATTTACCATCAAGCTTTTTCTCCATATGTTTCGTTACAGTGCATGTAGTGCATTCATACAGCTGTATCGACACGACCGCTGCTTGAAAAAAAATTCGTTTTTTTTTTATCGATCAGGTCTGACTTCCATATGACTGCTAGGCTATCGTTAGCTGTCCATGTTTTTGCTAGTCGCGTGTTGGTGTCTGTATCGGTTGATGAGACACTGCTTCCTAGGTTGGTGAACTTGTCTTTGTAAGCGAATAGTTTGTATGTAAGATTTTTAAAAAACCACGAGCTCATTTGTTTGCTCTCAGAGAAAAGCTTTTAATTACTGTTATCTTATACTAATAATTCTATTAAATAATAATTTGTTTGCACAGTTAAACGGTTTCAATTATTGCAAACGCTAATAGTTCTTTTTTACACAGTTAAAAGGTTTCAACTATTCCTATTAACATTCATACTTCTATTTAATATTTACAAAAACCCTACAAAGGATTAAACGATTCTATTTGACCAATGGATGAGACTCTAGCAAGAACTACTAATGTACTACCGGGTCAGAGAGGACCTGACAGTAGTAGCAAGGAATTCCATAATCTTCAAGACTGGAGCCTCACCGTAAAATGCAGTTTAATGTAATACCAAGGACACTAAATTGTCTCAAATATTGCTATCCAGCACTAATAAATTTATTACATATTAATCATTTGCTTGCACATAGTTATATGTTTTCAAGTATTGCTATGTAATACAAATAATTCAATTTAACATTAATCATTTCTTTGCTCAGTTGAATGGTTTCAAGAAAATGATTAAATAGTTCTATCTGACCTAAAGCTGAGAACCAAACAAGTATCACCACTCCAGGTCAAAGAGTACCAGGGAGAAATTGAAAGGGTGTTCCACATTCACCAGAGCTCTAAAACTAGAGTTCACCCTGAAATGGTTTAATGTCATTTTAAAAACACTCACGTGGGGAACGTTCTTACTTCTCAGCAGAGATGAAGTCGGTGAATTCTACAACCTCAATCGACTGGTCTCCGTATATATATATATATATATATATATATATATATATATAAATGACTTAAAAGGATCTGAAGTTTGTTTATTGGACTTATACAAGTCTAATGAAAATTACAAATCACAATCTTTAATAAAATGAGATTTCAAGAAAGTCTGCTGCCTAAATCCACCCAGACACATTAATCTATGTATGTGCATGTGTGTGTGCGCACACGCGTGTACGTGTGCGTAAAAGTGTGTGCGTATATCTGTGGGTGCGCACGTGAGTATATGTTAGTGTATGTATATGTGTATGTATATGTGTGTGCGTGTGTGTGTATATGTGTGTGTGCACGCGTGTGTGTGTGTGTGTATATATGTGTGCGTGTGTGTATGTGTATGTGGGCGTATATGTGTATGTGCGTGCTTGTGTGGGTTTATATGTATATGTGAACGTGTATGTGCATATACATATATATATATATGTGTGTGTGATTGCTAGTGTGTGTATATGTATGTGTATGTGTGCGCGCGTGTGTGTATTTGTTTGTTTGCGTATACGTATGCGTGAGTGTGTGTATATGTGTGCGTGTGTGTGTGTATTTGTGCGTGTGTGTGTATATGCATACGTGCATGTATCTGTGTGCGTGTGCACGTGTGTGTATGTGTTTATATGCGTGTTCCTGCCTGTGTGTATACGTGTGTGTGTGTATGGGTATTTGTGTACATATATGTGTATATGTGTGTATGTATGCGTGTATATGTGTGTCCGTGTATGTGTGCTTATGTGTACGTGTGCGTTTGTGTGTGTGCCCATATATGTGTGATTGCGTGTGTATGTATGTGTGCATGTTTGTATGCATATGAGTGTGTGTGTATATATGTGTGTGCATGTGAGTATGTGTATATGTGTGTGCGTGTGTGTGTGTGTATATATATATATTTCTGTGTGTATTACTTAAATTACTTATCCCATTTCCATTGGTAAATCACGTGTGTCTTATATTTCATAACATCCCTTTTGCTGGGTTGTCATTTAACAATATTTGGCACAAAGTTTGAAATACCCAGTGAGAATCAACCTCACTATGTTTTGTTTGCTTAATTTTTGTAATCATTATAGCTGGCCAGGCGTTCCGATATGACGTAGCATTTAATAACCCCAAACGGTTTGATCGGCCATTTAAAACAAAGAAACCTCATTGATATGAGTTCCACCACAGGCAGGATGAAACTTGTGACGCACCAGGTACTCTGACAACCGAAATGAATTGGATATTCTACTGGTGTACAGGGTGGAACGATAAAATTGTCGCCCTAGAAAAGACGACATAATTCCATTTCCGTTTAATGAAAACCGGTTTTCTTTTTTTGTTGCAGACCATCTACTAGTTGGCCAGTTGTGTACAAATCCCAAGAGCGATAGGAGCCTTCTATCATGTCTGAAAGTAACAAAATGTTCAACGTGCGAGATCGGAGATGCGCCGCTGTACAACTCATGCCTCTACCGATCCAAGTCATGACAACAGGACCCTTGCCAACACTCTCAAAATGCAAATCTGGATTGCTACGAATAACAAGGCACGTGCCCCGGCAGATGAAAACAAAGTTTCGGGCTACAGTTATTGTTTTTGGTGTGGTTTCAAGTGAGGGCCATATCATGCCACCTCACATCTTCGAAGTCGGCTTGAAAGTCAACACTAAAGTGGACCTGGATGTGCTGAAGAGTGTGGTGATCCCGTGGTGCAATTAGGTGGCTGTTGGCAGACCCTGGATGTGACAGCAGGACACAGCGCCGGCCCACAAGTCCAAAGAGACCCAAGCTTGGCTTCAGAAGGAGTGCTACGACTTTGTACCCTTCTCTCACTGCCCCCCTCCTCCCTCGACCGGAACCCACTGGACTACTTCGTTTGGTCATACGTCGAGAATATCACAAACATGACCTCCCACAACACCAAAGCCAGCATGATCGCCGCCATCCGCCAAGTATTCGCCGGGCTCCCGCCGGCGCTTGTGGAAAAGGCATGCTCCCAGTTCCGGATCCGTATCGAGGCGGTGATTTAGGCTGAAGGCGGCTGCATTGAATAGATGTCAGCTCTACAACATAACCAAGTTACCTGAATTGATATTTTCCCTAAAAGTTTTAAAATAAAGCTATAGTGTTGTTTTCTTTAGGACGACAATTTTATCGTTCCCCCCTGTAGATGTCAGCTCTACAACATAATCAAGTTAGCTGAATTGATTTTTTCAATAAAAGTTTTAAAATAAAGCTGTAGTGTTGTTTTCTTTAGGACGACAATTTTATCGTTCCATCCTGTAGATGTCAGCTCTACTACATAATCAAGTTAGCTGAATTGATTTTTTCAATAAAAGTTTTAAAATAAAGCTGTAGTGTTGTTTTCTTTAGGACGACAATTTTATCGTTCCATCCTGTAGATGTCAGCTCTACTACATAATCAAGTTAGCTGAATTGATTTTTTCAATAAAAGTTTTAAAATAAAGCTGTAGTGTTATTTTCTTTAGGACGAAGATTTTATTGTTCCACCCTGCAGATGGTTAAAGTGTTAGACGGCGATATCATAGTAACTGAGTTCGAACGCTATCACATACATTTTCGGATTTATAACCTTGGGAAAAGTAGAAACACTTTTCCTTCCAAACTAGGAAAACTTTGGTTTTAAATAACCCACAAAGTGTGATATGTGTTGTGGCCCCGGAAAGGCTCACTAATGAAAACGCAGACACGAGTATTAGGTAAACAGATTATATTGCACAAACAAGATAGAGTTACATAGATAAGTGTTGTGGGCCCGGAAAGGGTCACGAGTGAAAACACAAACACGGATATTAGATAACAGAGTATATTACACAAGAAAGATAGTTACATAGAAAAGGTAAGAAATATCGTACTGTTCGGATAACACCGATATTGATCTGCGGTATTTGTTGACCGCCCCACCCAACGGGCAAGTGTGGCACAAGGCCTTTTTTATGGTGGGTCCGGGCGCAGGGCCGTAGCCCACGCGCGCCCGGCATTTCCCAAAAATGCCTACGGCCCCGTCGGCATTCCCCTGATTAGGGGCGCCTCAGGCGCCGGGCAATGAACCCACCCACCCCTCGAAAAGGGGTAAAAGCCTGGGGGGAAGGCCCCCTCAGGCCGAAGGAAATCTCCAGGCACCGAGACACACTCGGCCAGATCCGTGCCGCAGATAACACGGCCGGCCGAAGTGCTACCCGACACCTGGAGAGATGTCAGACCGATAGTGATCTGCGGTATTTGATGCACGCCCCACCTTACGGGCATGTATGGCACAAGGCCTTTTTTTGGGTGGGACCGGGCGCAGGGCCGTAGCCCACACGCGCCCGGAGTTTGCCAAAAATGCCTACGGCCCCGTCGGCATTTCCCTGATTAGGGGCGCCTCAGGCGCCGGACGATGAACCCAAACCTCCCAAAGGAGGTAAAAGCCTGGGGGGAAGGCCCCCTGAGGCCGAAGGAAATCTCCAGGTACCGAGACACACTCGGCCAGATCCGTGCCGCAGATTACACGGCCGGCCGAAGTGCTACCCGACACCTGGAGAGGTGTCAGACCGATAGTGATCTGCGGTATTTGATGCACGCCCCACCTTACGGGCATGTATGGCACAAGGCCTTTTTTTGGGTGGGACCGGGCGCAGGGCCGTAGCCCACACGCGCCCGGAGTTTGCCAAAAATGCCTACGGCCCCGTCGGCATTTCCCTGATTAGGGGCGCCTCAGGCGCCGGGCGATGAACCCAAACCTCCCAAAGGAGGTAAAAGCCTGGGGGGAAGGCCCCCTGAGGCCGAAGGAAATCTCCAGGTACCGAGACACACTCGGCCAGATCCGTGCCGCAGATTACACGGCCGGCCGAAGTGCTACCCGACACCTGGAGAGGTGTCAGACCGATAGTGATCTGCGGTATTTGATGCACGCCCCACCTTACGGGCATGTATGGCACAAGGCCTTTTTTTGGGTGGGACCGGGCGCAGGGCCGTAGCCCACACGCGCCCGGAGTTTGTCAAAAATACCCTCGGCCCCGTCGGCATTCCCCTTGTTAGGGGCGCCTCAGGCGCCGGGCAATGAACCCAACCCTCCCGAAGGAGGTAAAAGCCTGGGGGGAAGGCCCCCTGAGGCCGAAGGAAATCTCCAGGTACCGAGACACACTCGGCCAGATCCGTGCCGCAGATAACACGGCCGGCCGAAGTGCTACCCGACACCTGGAGAGGTTCAGACCGATAGTGATCTGCGGTATTTGATGCACGCCCCACCTTACGGGCATGTATGGCACAAGGCCTTTTTTTGGGTGGGACCGGGCGCAGGGCCGTAGCCCACACGCGCCCGGAGTTTGTCAAAAATACCCTCGGCCCCTTCGGCATTCCCCTTGTTAGGGGCGCCTCAGGCGCCGGGCAATAAACCCAACCCTCCCGAAGGAGGTAAAAGCCTGGGGGGAAGGCCCCCTGAGGCCGAAGGAAAACTCCAGGTACCGAGACACACCCGGCCAGATCCGTGCCGCAGATAAAACGGCCGGCCGAAGCGCTACCCGACACCTGGAGAGGTTCAGATCGAGAGTGATCTGCCTCTCTGGCAGTGAAATCTCTCAGTACTAATAACGGTGAGAAGAGTCCATTATGGTGAGATGGGTAAGACTCCCACATCACCCCTCCCACAAGCCTTTTACTTCGTAAAAGTGTTGTTAATATTTTTTTCTTTTTGGGTCGATCATCAACGGGTCGGTGAATTTCCTCTTTCTCCCTGACCGACGTATTTCAGGTGTTGATTGGGGAGGATCTAAATCGAATATGTCGAAAATGGTGTCAATTGGCTCTTCTTCTGTTTGTGGTACGTCGTTGGAGTCGTTCAAACGGCGTTTCTGTACCTGGTTCTCGTGTCTCTTATGTGTGTATTTGGGTCCTTCTACAATGTACACCATATCACCAATTCTTTTTTTAATTATTCCACGTTCCCAACAGGACGTGTTATTTTGATATTCTTTAAAGTAAATTTTTTCTCCCGGGTTGAAGCTATTTTTTAGGCGCTAATGTGGTCTTTCGTTGCTTATTTTGTTTCGGGAGTAGCTTATCGAAGACGGATCTTATCTTTCTGGCAAACATGGTCTCCGCTGGTGAGACTGCCAGTGGTGTATTGGGATTGGGTGTGATTCTGTATACCTGCAGAAAAAAGGTAATAAGTCTCGTACTGTTTCGGATAACTCGGCTGGCAGCGAAATCTCTCAGTACTAATGAAGGTGAGAAGGGTCCATTACTGTGAGATGGGTCAGGCTCCCACAACAATATGCCATTAAACAAAGAAACCAGACCATCACTGTGTCGATTTTATATATATATTGCCATCCACAGATAGGCTATTTTGTTGTATCACAACATTTCAGTGTGGTTAGACACGAGAGATGCTTCAAGCATAATCGAAAGGTTTTTTACGTATATATTCACATGTTTGTTATCGACTACCCGTGTGCTCAATTCATAAGGACTTTTGCATTTACGCATATATTGCAGACGGCAATCCCTCACTCGAGTCCTTAACTCACTTGATTGGTTGGTTGTATAGGTTTTATGGCATATCAACCTTTGAAGGTTATTTAGCGCCCAAACCATTTTAGGAAAATACTTCTATTTCAAGCAATTCAGTTTAGCATAAGAACTCAGTTTAAATGTAAGTACAGTTTAATTGAAAAAAATCATTTCAATTTCAAACTATTCAGTTTAGTCAAGCAGTTCTAATTCAGCTAATTCAGTTTAGTATAAGTACAGGTTTTGTTTATACACAGTTAAATGTCAAAACAGTTCTATATTAAGCAAATCAGTTTAGTGTAAGTACATTTTCAATGTCAAAAACAGTTACATTTCAAATAATACAGTTTAGCATAAGCACGCAATTTAAATGTAAGTACTGTCTAATTGTCAAAAACATTTCTATTTCAAGTTATTCAGTTTAGTCAAAATGTTCTAATTCAAACAATTCAGTTTTGCACAAGTGTGCATTTAGTTCTATTTAACCCTTTGGTAGGGACCTATCAGGTGCTACCATTCCGGGCCAGAGTGGACCTGGGAGCAATGGCAATGAAGGGGTACTCCGCATTCCCCAAAGCTCCAGCATCACTGGAATTTCACCATCAGATCGTTTAGTGTCATATCCAAGACTTCATTGAGGGTGGGGATCTTACCCCTCTGCAAAGGTGCTGTCGGCGTATTCTGCAGCCCCAGCCGACTGGGCAACTCAACTCACTTGAGGTAGACTATATGATATATATATATATATATATATATATATATATATATATATATATATATCACTTTTTGGCAAATACGCTCGGTAAAATTATGAAACCTCTTATCCTTAAAGCTATAGGCTAAAAAGTACCACTACTGTTCTTCTATAACGATGGCTTTGGCAATAAATAACCCATAAAGCCTTGACAAGCCATTAAAAACAAAGAATCTTAATTGATTTGTATTCCACCATAGACAGGATGTTAGAAAAGGTTTTTTCTAGTGGAGTAAGGCTGGTTTGAATTCAAAGTCTTTCTCCTAAACTGGTTGCCTTATCAAAGCTAAAAACCCAGTTCTCCAGTAGCATTTACTCAGTTGGCAAAGTTTGTTTTTAGTATTTACAAATCCTAACAAACAACTTGTGAGTAATTTTGGCGCGAAAACACGTTATATTTATATATCATGTCACATTGTTCCTTGGTGTTTTCGATCAAAGGCCGGCAATTAATATTGTCATCCAATCATTTGGGAAAGATGAAAGTTCATCGAAACATTTTTAGAACGGTAGCCCTAACGGACTAAAAAAAGAGAAAATCCCCCAAGTTTCTCAAACAGGTAACCTTGTTTTTGCTTCGTTTGTAAATCTCAAATCTAAAGAGTGAACATTCTGTCTTTGCTCACATGTCCTTATACACCAATAAAAGTCTATTTTTTTAATTAAACTTTCAATTCAGTACTTGTTCTCATATCAACGTAGGGATCATTGAGCTGATGTCGAATTGGGTCAACTGCACCGAGTGTCATTACGCATCGACTATTTTCCATGCAATTAAATTCCAAAAGTTATTATCAAAATTTGTCGCGGCTTGATTGTAATTCAAATTCTCATTTGTGTCCACTACTTTTGTTTTTAAGAAAATGTTGAAAAGTTATCGGCCGAAATAAGAAGGGAATGAGGTAGTGTTATAAACTTTTTTTTTGCGTATTTATTCCAGTTTTCAACACACTTGCTACATCATTTATAAAAAAAATTTAAGATTTTCATGAAATTCACTAAGAATTTGGAAAAAGAAAATTTCTTTCTGAGATAGACTTAGAATCATTTTGAGATACCGTTAAACAAAAAAAGTAAACCAAGTCAAAACTATGTCACAAGAAGAAACCTGGATCTAGTTTTGAAGGTATCGACAAACAAAAATCAATTTACTACTTAGTGATTTAAAAAGATTCAGTATACTGAGCTTAGTACATCCAAAAAATGAGCTACTATCAGTTCTTCTAACCCAGTCAGATGGTGGGAGGGACGATAGAATACATCGACTGCATCTCTGCAGAAGGGTAAGACTCCCAAACGAGGTCCAGTCTGCTGGGGCTGTAGAATACACCGACTCCATCTCTGCAGAGGGGTAAGACTCCCCCAATGAGGCCAAGTCAGCTGGGACTGTAGAATACACCGACTGTATCTCTGCAGAGGGGTAAGACTTCCCCAATGAGGCCAAGGCGGCTGGGGCTGTAGAATTCACCGACGGCATCTCTGCAGAAGGGTAAGACTCCTCAACGAGGCCTAGTCGGCTGGGACTATAGATTACACCGACTGCATCTCTGCAGAGGGGTAATACTCCCCCAATGAGGCCAAGGCGGCTGGGGCTGTAGAATACACCGACTGTATCTCTGCAGAGGGGTAAGACTTCCCCAACGAGGCCCAGTCGGCTGGGACTATAGAATTCACCGACTGTATCTCTGCGGAAGGATAAGACTCCCCAACGAGGCCCAGTCGACTGGGACTATAGAATACATTGACTGCATCTCTGCAGAGGGGGTAAGACTCCTCCAACGAGTGTCCTGATATGACACTAAACTGAATCTGAAGGCGAGTCTCCAGTAATGCAGGTGCTTTGGGAGATGTAAACTACCTCTTTATTGCCATCGCTCCCAGACCCACAGAGTCGTAGCATCTGACAGGATCTCATCTATGTAGCAAGTAGAACTGTTTCCCATTTAAACTGAGTGCAAACAAAAGACTTATGCTAAATTGATTTTTTTAAATAAAACTTTTTGATCATTTAACTGTGTGTAAACGAATGACTGATATTTAAGTGAATTGTTCGTGAAACATAGCAACACTTGGAACCATTTAACTTTGACTTATGCTAAATTGAATTCTCTGAAATAGAATCTTTTGATCGTTTAACTGTGTGTAAACAAATGTTTGATGTTTGATTGAATTGTTAGTGAACTTGAAACCATTTAACTTTGTTGACTTTAGTTTACAAATCATAGACGTGGTGCCTTCAATAAGTTTCCAGACATTTTTGTATAGGCATTTAAAATTGTCGTAGACTCTTGAAAATTCACTATGTTATTGCTATATATCTTATGAGATGACTGACCAATTTTTAGGATTTCACGTTCAAATCAACAGCTACAGAAGGAATTGGAATACACCCTACTAAAGCCTGATCATCACAGCTGGTGAATTTCAAAAATCCAATCTGGACGTGAGGACACTTTAGAAGAACGATATGCAATAAAATTCTGTTTTAAACTTGGAAAAAATACCACAGAAACGTATTGAATGCTTCGGACTGCTTTTGAAGTATCTTGCATGAATCGAGCATCAGTTTTTTGAGCGGCATAAGAGATTCAAGAAAGGCAGGGAGTCTGTGAGGAATGATGAGAGATGTGGGAGGAGTAAGGAAGTCAATAGACCAGAGTTGATTGGCCAAAGGCTTAGGGATAAGGTTACTATGCTGAGGTTTTAAGGGAGTTCAGGAGGAGATTCCGTCGGAAGAGGCCAGCACTCTTCAAATCGGGTCAGTGGCTTTCCACGAGGACTATGCACCAGTCCACAACTCCATCCTTGTCACAGATTATTTGACCAAGATGGGCATCAAGACAGTTCGTCACCCTCCCTATAGTCCAGACCTTGCTCCCTGTGACTTTTGCTTATTCCCAAAGCTCAGAGGTTGTCGTTATGAGACAATTGAGGAGATGAAAGAGGCTGTGACGAAGGTCATTGACACGCTCACACAAGAGGACTTCTAGGGGGCCTTCCAGAAGTTGTTGGAACGGTACAACAAGTGCTTGCAGTCAGAGGAGATTACTTCGAAGGGGACTCGAGTTTCATGTGTGTACTATCAATAAAAGTGCCCATACGAAAAAAAGTCTGGAAACTTATTTAATGATCTCGTATATGAATAAACCGGATTTGTCATCGAATAACCTACAATACTTCACATGCCATAATACCAAAACTAAGCAAACGAAAACAAATCTAACCAAATTTATCTCATTTAAAAATGAAATTACCTATAAACTATTCACCTACAAATAATATGTTTATTTCCATTTAACTTTGTGCAAACAAATGATTAATATTTAATAGAAATACTTGAAGCCATTTAACAGTGAGCAAAAAAAGAAGCTCTGGCTCGTTTTAATATATCTATAAAATGTCTTTACAAATATAATTTTAGTATATGTATAAACAGAAGTTGGTATTAAATAACCTGCAATGGTTGATATGCCATAAAACCCAACCAAACCAAATTATATATATTTAATATATATCATATTATAATAGTGTTGGTTGTCACTAAATCCCTTTATGGATTTGTGTCGAACCAAATGCAATATAGTATGGAGAGTGCTCAATATCTAGGATAGAGCTATGATGATGCTTTGTTCCTTTGCTATAGTCACCAACACATGCAGAAATAAAATAATGTAGCGAAAAATTAAGATACACCGACGAATTTACATCCGGTTAAAACAACGTGCTGCGTACGTACCGTCACTTACACTCACACAAACACTCACACACACACACACACATTAATACGCAACTATAACCCATACAAGCATACGCACACACCCACACACTCACACACTCTCACTCACTTACAATCACACGTAAAGATTCCAACAAAATTCCAAAGGTTTTTTATTGTATTTTTTCGATTTTCGATTCATTTCATTTTCTTAACTGTCTGATGATTGCTGTTTTGCAAAAAAACTCCACGAAACCCAGTGGTTGCAGTCTAAATTCCATGAATTAAATATATATACATCTAATATGTATTTATTATTCACTCATAAGAGCTTTTCACGTCAGGGTTAGCCGATGGTTTTTCACTGAAGTCTGAGTGACAGCAAGTCTCCTCAAGTCTCCAGGACTCTTCTTAGTATTCTGGCCGTTCTCAATAATGCTGTCGTTTGGATGGTCTCCACCCGTCCGCCAACTTCCAAGTCCTCCAGTCCCTTTAGTAATTCTTTAGTTACTGTTCCAAACGCACCAATTACAATTGGTATAATTGTCACTTGTATGTTCCACAGTTTTTTCAGTTCCCTAGCAAGGTCGAGGTACTTATCCTTCTTTTCACATTCTTTCAGTTTTACTCTGTGGTCAGCCGGGACAGCAAAGTCGACTATTTTGCAAGTTCTCTTTTTTTTTTTGTTGTTGTTGATTATTAAGTCTGGTCTTCTGGCCTGGATTATGTGATCCGTTTATATGTTAAAGTCCCATAGGATATTATGCGTGACATTTTCTAGGACAAGTGCTGGGTTGTGCATATACCATTTGTTAGTATAGTCGGATTTAAATTTTTTACACATTATTATTATTATTATTATTATTATTATTATTATTTAATATATAAGTAAATAGATGATTTGGTATCAAATAACCAACAATGGTTGATATGCCATAAAACCCATCCAAGCTAAATTATATATATTTGATATATATGTATAAAGAGGATTTGGCATTAAATAACCAACAATGGTTGATATGCCATAAAACCCATCCAGACCAAATTATATATCTTTGATATATATGTATAAAGAGGATTTGGCATTAAATAACCAACAATGGTTGATATGCCATAAAACCCATCCAGACCAAATTATATATATTTGATATATATGTATAAAGAGGATTTGGCATTAAATAACCTACAATGGTTGATATGCTATAAAACAGATCCAAACCAAATTATATATATATTTGATATATATATATATATATATATATATATATATATATATATATATATATGTATGTATAAAGAGGATTTGGCATTAAATAACCGACAATGGTTGATATGCCATAAAACCAATCCAAACCAAATTATATATATTTGATATATATGTATAAAAAGGATTTGGCATTAAATAACCAACAATGGTTGATATGCCATAAAACCCATCCAAACCAAATTATATATTTTTGATATATATATGTATATAGAATTTCAGAAACACAAGACAAATAAATATAAAAAAATCCATTTTTTTACTTACGTATTAAAAGGAGTTATTTATCTCGTGAGTGTCATACTTTTTTTTAAATGAACTTGCTTGTTCAAATTACAATAATAGATTTTACTTCATACATAAATGATTATGCATAAAAATTATATTAAAAGTTGTGATAATAATTTTATAAATATTTGAATTTCGATTTTTTGACTTATGAAAAACCGGAGAAAAAAACTGTACGTCTTCGCGGTACGAATTCAATGTTCCTTCTTATATTTGTCAAAATATTCTTTCGAATTCAAATTTCCCGCCAATTCATTATGCAGACGATAATTTGAAACGCTACAGTCTTTTTTTATTTTTTTATTTAAAACGCTGAAGATTGGAATTTTTAAACCAAACACACAGACACAGCATATCATCACTTTTACAACGGTGACTCAAGCGTTCATTTCCCTTTAAAAAATATTTAAAAT
Source organism: Sepioteuthis lessoniana (assembly GCA_963585895.1). Lineage (NCBI taxonomy): Eukaryota > Metazoa > Mollusca > Cephalopoda > Myopsida > Loliginidae > Sepioteuthis > Sepioteuthis lessoniana. Next base: position 15,896,430 of record OY757922.1, read on the forward strand.
AAAAAAAAACGCTTGCCACAAAAATAAACAAATAAAACAAATAATTGTCTGGGAATTAATTACGACATCATTGGATGAAAAATATCTTTATATATGTTCCCAAATTAGACTACGTGGAACGTACATCTATATGGCTTTTAAATCCCACACGGAGTGAAGCTATGCACTATGTGACAGCGCACAAACTACCACCATACTAGCAACTATAGCGGATACCTTTTGCAGCTTTAACGATTTCAGTCACTTGATATTCGCTCCTTAATAAATCACGTATCGTAATATGCAAAACTTTTGACATGCCCTGGTATTATATGTACCTTCCCAACCCCTCTGATGGGTGTCCTCGTGGTGTAATGGTTAAAGCGATGAACTGCGGAATCGTAGTACGCGAGTTCGTACTCCAGTCGCGCTATTACGTTCACTTTCGGGCAAATACCCTTGGGAAAGGTATGAACCCCCTTATTCTCCCTCCAGCTATGGGTAAATAGTAGGACGGACTAGTTTCTTCAGCCTTGGTGAGGCAACTAGTCTAGGAGAAGGAAAACTCTGAATTCAAACCTGTTAAACTCCGCTTAAAAATTGACCTTGTGTCATATCCTGCCCGAGCGGAGGGGTTGGTAAATAGTACCTTCCCAACCCCTCTGTTACGAGTAGTCCCGCGGCGTAATGGCTTAAATGCTGGATTGCGGCCAATTTACAGGGGAAGAGTGGTGCAACGTCAAATACAAACAATCTCGTTCAGGATTTGAACTCGGGTCACTGTGTATAATTCTTACGACGATAATTCTTACGCTGTGAGAGCCTCATTTATCTGTCAACTAAAACCGCCCAATAAACATCCTCTACGTGTGGTGATACCATAAATTCCTCGCAGGGTGTAAGATTATAGATGGGAATGTAAATATATTGAGAGAGAGAGAAAAAGAGAGAGAGAGAGAGAGAGAGAGAGAGAGAGAGGAGATGCGTTTTCATTCATGAATTTCTTTGTTTAGCTTGCTCCTCAGGTCTGTCTTTTTCTTTCGAATTACGTTTATGCTCCCGACCTTGTACGTTCGTTTTGTAATTGTAGTGATGCCTAGTCATTAGAAGCACGCGAACAGAATCCTTAACTCACCCTACACGAGCCATCACGAATTTGATAAACCAGAAATACACATGCACACAGAACCAGCAGCCATGAGCGCACATCTACCACGAGCGTACGCCACGCATAGGCAAAAACCTCAATTTGACGCAGGCGCAGAAGAGCGCTCGAGATGCACGCATGCGCACAAGGGCACGGGAGTTATTCGTGCGGTTTTCGGATAACCAAATAGACTTGAATATGTTGATGATTTGCACGCGATATGTTTTCGCTGCCCGTCAGGCAAGTCCTGGCTTTGAAAAGACCAAATCAATATGTATAGTCACTCAACGATAAATACGAAACGTGACCATGTCTAAGCGTGTCACGAATGTCATGGTTGACATTTTAAATCTTCTATTTACTCACTCGTCTATATCATGATAATTTGATAGCTGTACAAATGGCGCCGTAAGATATTTAGTACGTACACCGACAAGATTAATTTTTGGAGTATAATTGCATTTTTATTGTAGAGAGATAATAAATAAATGTCTCTCTCATATCATCATCATCATCATCATCATCGTATCGCGCTGGTAGCACGGATATCCCTGACCCTCTCTCGCCACTCCTCCCTATCGTTCATCGCCCTAGGTAGGTCTTCAGGACAGCATCCCGTATCCTCACATAGCTGCTGAATGTATGTTCGTGCTGGTCGTCCTGCTTTTGTACGGCCATGTGTGGGGGTCCATAAGAGTACATCTCTTATGAGTTTGTCCCTGCTTCTCCAGCAGTGTCCTGCGTGTCTGGTTCGTCTAACTTGAATAGTTTTCGTGATAGGGGTCAGGTGGCCGTACAGTTGGTGTCTTGTGGGGTGTTGCCACCAGGACTAGTTTAAGATTGCACGTAGCATTCTTGTGTAATTGCCGTCTAGCTTCTTCTCCAGCCGTTTTGTTAGCGTCTATGTAGTGCAGCCATATAGCAGTATTGATGTGACCGCTGCCTGAAGAAACTGCGTTTCATTTTATCGGTTAGGTAAGACCTATACGTGGACGGTCCCGTGTCAATCCCATAATTCAAATCGGCTTCTTTTGTCCACCGTCCTTCGAAAGATATGTTTTTACTCTTTTATTCTTTTCATTCTTTTCTTTGAATTATTAAGACGAGTTTTTCCATCTCTGGTTGCTGTAGAATACACCGACTCCACCTCTTTAGCAGAGTAAGATCTTCCCCGCCCAACGAATGTCCTGTATATGACACTAAACAATCTGATGGTGAGGTTCCAGCAATGCTGGAGCTTTGAGGAATGCGGGGATCCCTTTATTGCCATTGCTCCCAGGTCCACTCTGGTTCGCAGAGGTAGCACCTGTTAGTGCACTATCTATGGGTTAAATAGAACTAACGGCATACATATGATCAGCTGAATTGTTTGATTAAACTGAATAGCTTGAAATAGAAATGTTTTTGACAATTAAACCGTACTTACATTTAAACTGCATGCTTATGCTAAACTGAATTGCTTGAAATTGAACTTTTTTTTTACATTGAAGCAGTACTTAAACTAAACTGAATAGTTATATTTAACTGCTTGAATAGTTTGAAATAGAAATGGTTTTGACAAACTGTGTACTCATGCTAAACTGAATAGTTTAAAATGGAACAGATTATTTAAATAAAAATGGATTAGGCGTTAAATAACCTACAAAGGTTGATATGCTATAAACTCCAACCAACCAACCAACCATCTTTGGCTTATTGATCGTTTGTGTTTTACGGCATATCAATCCCTGTGGGTTATTCAATGACAATTATTGTTCATACCTACATATATCAAATATATACGATTTGTAAATGAATAGTTTGTTGGTAATATTTTTAGACAAACCTGAGCTGATTTGTTTGCTCGCAGTCAAATGATTTCAAGTATATCAAATGATTAAAAAGTTCTCTTTGACCCATAGAAGTGCTCCTAAAAGGTATCCATATTTACCCAAACCCTCTGCTCGGGCAGGATATGACAAAAGGTCAATCTTTAAGCAAAGTTTAACAGGTTTGAATTCAGAGTTTTCCTTCTCCTAGACTAGTTGCCTCACCAAGACTGAAGAACCCAGCCTGTTCTACTATTTACCCATACCTAGAGGGAGAATAATTGGATTCATGTATTTCCCAAGAGTATTAGTGCTATGTGAAATGCAATCAGCTTCGTCCAGGATTTGAACTCGTGTCGCCGCGTCCATTTCCTACGACGATAACCATTACACCACGGACACATCCTAAAAGGTATCACCCCTCGATGTCAGAGAAAACCTTGGATAAATGGCAATGAAGGGGTGCAACCAAGTTTGGAGCCTCATAATCAGATGATTTTTTGTCATAATCAGGACATTTGTTGTGAGGCAGAGTCTTATCCAAAAAGAAGGCAGACAACAGTCTGCAGACCAGAACTCCAACAGAGACAGAGACAGAGGGAGACAGAAACGAAATTCGTAACCACGCATCGCCCACATTAACTTTTCTCTTCTCCGCTTTGAAGGAAGCGACTAACCTGTAAATCACCAAACACCCCTCTCCTCTCGTTACATCTGATTGACCTCCTGCACGTAAGTCTAACAATCCTACCACTATTCAGCATAGGTCATTTTTCTACTTTTTAATTCCATATCAACACGTTTTTACAAACCCACCTATTTGACTTTTTTACTCATTTGTTTTCAATACAATTATTAAAATTGGTACGTGCTTTCATGTTCTTTGTTTTTGCAACTGTGTTTATTTCTTTCCTTGCAACCGTACGCTGATTATATATATATATATATATATATATATATATATATATATATATATATCATCATCATCATCATGTCGCGCCGCCTGCGCGGATATCCCTGACCGTCTCTCGCCATTTCTCCCTATCATTCATCGCCTCCGGCAGGTCTTCAGGGTTACATCCCGTGTCCTCACATAGCTGCTGTATGTAAGTTCGTGCTGGTCGTCCCACTCTTGCACATCCATGTGTGGGGGTCCACAGGAGTACATCGCTTATGAGCTCGTCCTTGCTTCTCCAGCAGTGTCCTGCGTGTCTGGTTCGTCGAACTTGTATAGTTTTTGTGATGGGGGGCAAGTGTCCGTATAGTTGGAGTCTCGTGGGGTGTTGTCGCCAGGACTTGTTTAATACTGCTCTCAACATTCTTGTATAATTTCCGTCCAGCCTCCTCTCCAGCCGCTTCGTAAGCGTCCATGTGGTGCATCCATATAGCAGTATCGACACAACCGCTGCCTGGAAGAAACTGCGTTTCATTTTATCAGTTAGGTCCGACTTCCATATGATCGAGAGCCTATCGATAGCTGTCCATGCCTTCGTCAGTCGTGTGTCGATGTCTTTCTCGGTTGATGAGACGCTGCTTCCTAGGTAGGTGAATTTGTCGACTAGTTTCAGAGAGGCTCCGTCTAGTGTGGCAATGTTGCCCGTTTGGTTGTAACACATATATTCGGTTTTGTTTGCATTGACATGGAGGCCAATGCCAGCTGCGGCTCGTTCCAGACTATGCAGTAGTGTCTCTGCTTGATTAGGCGTATTCGCTAGTAACGCCAAGTCATCAGCGTAGTCGGCGTCCGTGATTGTTTTTGATGGGTACCTTTTGCTTCTTCTCTTAGTCAGCTCGAAGCCATTTTCTCTGATTTTGTCGATCGAAGTTCTAAGCACATAGTCTAGACAGATGATAAAGAGGTACGGGGCTAGTGTGTCTCCTTGTAGTACTCCTGCAACTATGTCGAAGTATTCCGTGTCTCCATCTGGTGAACGTACTTTGTATATATATATATATATATATATATATATGTATCCTTTCCCTTTATGTTAGTGTATCAATCGATATACTAATAGTAATATTGGATCTTAGCAAGTGAGGACGTAAGTAAATATCCTCTTAAGCACCAACAGGAATCAATAACTGGTAAGCCACTCCTCCAGCATAAAAATGTCACATGGTGGCAATATTAATATCTACGAATTATCTGGAATCATTATCCATTTCACAGCCAGAGTAAGAAAACTTTGTAGAATGATGTTCAGAAGATATGATGTTATATTTTAGACATTAGTTTATCAAACTAGTTGTTTGAAAAAGTCTTAGGCACAGTGACATCTTAGTAAGAGATTTCGAGCTCTATTCGAATTATTACATTCTCTTTTGGGCTAATATCCTTGGGGTGAGGTATGAACCTCTTATCCCCCTCTCCCAGCTCTAGGTAAAAAAAGTATCACTGCTTTTCTTCTACAATTGCTCAGTCAGCTGGGGCTGTAGAATACACCGACTGCTTCTCTGCAGAGGAGTAACACCCTGCCCAACGAGTGTCCTGGTGGTCCAGTTGGCTGGGAGAGGGATGTAGAATACACCGACTGCTTCTCTGCAGATGGGTAACACCCTGCCCAGCGAGTGACCTGGATATGACTCTAAACAATGTGATCGTCAGGTTCCAGTAATCCTGGAAATTTGGGGAATGTGGAGTACCCTTTTATTGCCATAGCCCTCAGGTTTAGATAGAACTAAACCGTGGTTTCTTCACTTTACTGTTTATTGCATTTAAACTGCTTATTTATGCTAAACTGAATTGTTTGAAATAGAACTGTTTTGACATTTAAACTGCGTACTTACGCTGGACTGAATTGCTCAAAATAGAACTGACTGACATAAAAGTTGATTTGGTGATAAATAACCTACAAAGGTTTATATGCCAAAAACCCAAACAAACAAATCATGTTAAACTGAATTGTTTGAAATAGAACGATTTGCGTAGAAATGGATTTGACGTTAAATAACCTACAAAGGTTGATATACCATAAAATCCAACCGACCAACCAACCAACCTTTTCTTCTGCAAATGATGGCTTTGTTATTAAATACACAACGAAGTTTGATTTGCCATTAAATAGAGAAACCAAACGAAACTATCACTTGGTATTTGATTCATTTTAAAATACAAGGTATTTTTAGAAAATTGATATTATTTGAGATGCCAAAGTCGTTTTAGAAAAAAAAATTATATCATTCTGTAATCTAATAACCTGACTAAATCTCTCCCAAATGATCTCAGAATTTAGCAGAATATGTTGAAACGACCAAAAATTATTCCATGTCTAATGTTCAATCGCTTCTTTTTTCCAAGTGAATAAAATTTCTCTTCTTTAAAAGAAAAAAAAACATTAAACAAAGAATTTTGAATCGTTTCTACACATGCTGTTAAAATGTGAGTTCATTTCAACGGGAATTAGTCAAGTTATTAGATTATGAAATGATACCATTTTTTCTGAAACACTCACTATAACCACGACCCAATATTCCGTGAGTAAAAAATAATCTAATTACTTATATAAAAAGATTGTTTTCCGATCTCATTGACCAGTCGCTACTATCTAACTAGAATATAAGCCAGAGTACAATGCTTAGATTAGTCTGTTACGAAGTCAAACGTTCTGACCACACAGTGATAACCCAACTCATTAAAATAGTGATGGGGTCCGAGTATATTTTTAAAGCTATTGATCCACAGCTAGAATAACTTATTAAAACACAAGGCCAGGAACGAAGAAAACTAGGGAGGGTAGAATCCATTACAACAGTAATGGCCTATAAGACTTGTTACTTCAGCTCTATCTTATATTTTCCTGGTCGAAAATGGTTTTAATTTAATGACCTTACATCAAGTTTCTGAAAGCACCACCCCCATATATATATATATATATATATATATATATATATATATTGTGATTACATAGTTTGCTATATTCATTAATAAAGACCGCTCAAAAATCAAATATCATTGATTGAGCACTTGTACATACGTTAGGATAGCGTTGACACAGTCAATGATGTTTGATGACTGACAGTTTCTCGTCAATACCATATTTACCAACACCTCCGCTCGGTCAATTTTTAAGCGGAGTTTAACAGGTTTAAATTCAAAGTTTTCCTTCTTCTAAACTAGTTGCCTCACCAAGGCTGAAGAACGCAGTCTGCACTACAATTTACCCACAGCTGGAAGGAGAATAATTGGATTCATACCTTTCCCAAGGGTATTAGTGCTATGTGAAATGCAATCAGTCTCGTCCAGGATTTGAACTCGTGTCATCGTGTCCATTTCCTACGACGGTAACCATTATACCACGAGCACCTCCTCTCGTCAATACTTTCATCTGGTCATGTGGTCTGATAAACGCATTGGCGAAAAATGACCATGGTTAAATAGTATGGGAGATTTGACTCTTAAGCCTAGGTATGGCAACCGGTCAAGTTTGAAACCAGTTAAACACCCCTTAAAAATTCACCTTCGGTTGCTTTTTGCTCGTGTGGAATGGGTTGGGTATATGCATATATATATATATATATATATATATATATATATATATATATATATATATATAAGTTCAAAATCAACACTAATCTCACGATCTGAATTTTTCTTCCATCGATCGAAAATAAAAATCCAACCGAAACCAAAATGTTGTGCGCAGATCCCGTAGATGGTTCCTTAGTTTTGTATGATGGCCTATGAGGTGTAAAAAAGCGCTCGGGACAACTTGGTAAATTCATCTACCAAATCCAATCTAAAACAAAAGCGCTTGTCAGGAAACTTAAAAGGATCCTTTGTACAATTATGTATACAATTTGTGTCTTCATTATTTTATCAAACCTCTCTTAATAAAGGACTGCTACCCAGCCAGACACAGCTGTATTAACACTGTGCTTCTCCAGTTGTTGGGTCGCACTTCGGCTGGCCATGCTGGCAGCGGCGCAGATCTGGCCGGGTGTGTCTCGGCAGCTGGATAATTTCCTTCGGCTTCAGGGTTCCTTCCCCCCAGGCTTTTACTCCCTTCGGGGAGGTTGGGTTAATCGCCCGGCGCCTGAGGCACCCCTAGTAAGGGGAATGCCGACGGGACCGTAGGCATTTTTGGTGAAGTGCCGGGCGCGTGTGGGCCACAGCCCTGCGCCCGGACCCACCAAAAAAGGCCTTGTGCCACACTTGCCCGTTAGGTGGGGCGCGCAACAAATACCGCTACCCAGCCAGACACACACATATATATTTTTCTTTGCGCACGTGAAGACAGAGAAATATATATATATATGTGTGGCGAAAAACAATGTAAGAATATCAGATGTTTTCTCTGGGGTTTATCGTTGACAGAATGCAAATGAATGAATTACCAAAAATGAGTCTACATTGAAGGAGGAGTGATGTAATAATTTGTGTAAAGTGTATGAAAGAAATGGGAGCTACACAAGAATGCTACGTAATGTTTTGAACAAATCCTGGAAGCAACACCCTACAAATCAGCAGCTGTACAACCATTTACTTCCCATGTCACAAACCATCCAAGACATGCTGGGCACTGTTGGTGAATCAGAGACAAAGTTCTCCAACAGACCCCAACACATGGATACACCACCGTTGACCGACCAGCAAGAATTTACTTTTATCAGCACTGTACGGATACTAGATTCGGTCAAGAGGACCTGCCTGGCGCGATATAGATGATTGGGACGGATGGAGAGAGGGAGAATCTGAGGAACCCATGCTGTCAGCACAACTTGATTATTTGTGTGTCTTCCTGTTTTCCGTATTCGTTGACTATTAAGTTGATGAATAAAGGGGGATATATTGTAAAATCTTGGACTTTAATAGACTACAGGGAGGCTAATGGATTATTGATAGATGTAAAGAAAGTACTTTGAACCATTGGAGATTAAATAGGTGTAAGGAGATGCGGTTGGTATGTGGGATAAATGGAACTGGTGGACTGAGTTCAATTTCCGGCTTAGGCTAATTGCATTCACTTCTCACTAATATTCTTAATAAAGACATGGATCTATCACTTCTCTCGATATCTACAAGTAGAAGTAGACGGGAAAACTAAGGTCTATAGCCTTGGTGGGCAACCTGTCTAGAAGGGCAGTTCTGAGCAACATCAGGTTTAGCAGAACAAAAGTAGATAACAATTGCCATAGTGGAAAAATAAAGAAAAAGATGACAGACTGCAGTGCTATCTTTTAAAGAATAAAAGCAACAAAAGAAGAAGAAAATATGAAAAAAGAAAAGAACATAAAGTGGAAGAAGAAGAGAAGGAAAAAAAGGAAAAGGATAATTATTGTTATGGCCGGTTGGGGGCAAAAAAAGAAGACACGGAAGAGGAGAAAGTAGGTGGAACCAGTGTATTGAATAAACAGAACATACATGGTGCATTCAATAAGTTTCCCGACTTTTTTGTACAGGCATTTAAAATTGTCTTAGACTCTTGAAAATTCACTATGTTATTGCTATATATCTTATGAGATAACTCATCAATTTTTATGATTTAAGCTTCAAATGAACAGCTACAACAGGAATTGGAATACACCCGACTAAAGCCTGATTGTCACAGCTGGTGAATTTCAAAAATGCTGAGGACACTTTCGAAGAACGATATGCAATAAAACTCTCTTTTAAACTTGGAAAAAAATGCCACAGAAACGTATGGAATACTTTAGACTGCTTTTGAAGTATCTTGCATGAATGGAGCATCAGTTTTTGAGTGGCATAAGACATTCAAGGAAGGCAGGGAGTTTGTGAGGGATGATGAGAGGTGTGCGAGAAGTAAGGAAGTCAATAGACCAGAGTTCATAGGACAAATGGTTAAGGTTAGAGTTACTATGTTTAGGTTTTAAGGGAGTTCAGGAAGAGATTCATAGGGTAGAGGCCAGCACTCTTGAAATCGGGTCAGTGGCATTTCCACCAGGACAATGCACCAGTCCACAATTGCATCCTTGTCACAGACTATTTGACCAAGGACTATTTGACCAAGACAGTTGCTCACCCTCCCTATAGTCCAGACCTTGCTCCCTGTGACTTTTGCTTATTCCCTAAGCGCAGAGGTTGTCGTTATGAGACAATTGAGGAGATGAAAGTGGCTGTGACGAAGGTCATTGACACGCTTACACAAGAGGACCTCGATGGGGCCTTCCAGAAGTTGTTGGAGGACATTACTTCGAAGGGGGCTACAGTTTCATGTGTTTACTCTCAATGAAATGCCCGTAAGAAAAAATGATCCTCGTATATACAAAATAAGAGTGTTAGTACAGCGGAAAGAAGTGTTCGTCCGAAATAATCAGATTCGACTGCTGGGGTTAAGTCATTATTTGTCGTATATCCCACTGACCGGATGTGGCACAAACCCAGACACGCCAGGCAGCTCCAAAAATGCCTCAGGCCCCGTCGGTATTCCCCTAAAAAGGGACTCCTCAGGCGCCAGGCGATAAACCTAGTCCCTTCAAGGAGGGTTAGAGCCAGGGGAGACCGCCCCTGAGGCTCGACGTTGCCAGTCTTAGCGTGCCCGACTTGAATGTCAGCTTACGGGAATCCATGTCAGACGGCCTCGACCGACTGCCAGCGGAACCAGGACACACCCGACCAGATCCGTGTACCGACCAACGCGGCCGACCGAAGTGTGTTCCACCCGAGCGCTTCCCAGAGAGTAGTGCATACATTCTATTCTTCTGGGAGGAAATCTCCCCCAGAGTAAATAATGTTAATATTTATGAAGGAAGAAGAGTTCATTATCGTTTAGATATGGTCAATATAAGAACTATATTAATAACAGAAGAAGAAAAGAAGAATAAAAGAAAAAATATTCCTTTAACATTACGAGGTTAGTGTAATACTAAGTAAGCTAGACTATTAAACTATTACGAGTGAGTTCGTGTCTCATTGGGTGTCCATTCATACGGCCTTGTGCAACATCTAAGCAAAACGCTTTGTAAAATACTCACAACTAATATGATACCGGCCTATTGGCATAATAGTGATAGAGTTCGGTATGTTGGAAAATGTGCTGTTACTAACTCTGGTAGTCTAACACGGATCTCCTGCCAACAAAGTCAATAGTTGAAATGGATTGTGCGACTTGGTTCACCTGATTCATCATCATCATCATCATCATCATCTTGTCGCCAGCACGAATATCCCTGACCCTCTCTCGCTATCCCTCCCTATCTTTCATCGCTTCCGGTAGGTCCCCAGGGCTACATCCCGTATCCTCACAGAGCTGCTGTATGTAGGTTCGAGCTGGCCACCCTGCTTTTGCACGGCCATGTGAAGGAGACCATAGGAGTACATCACTTATGAGCTCGGCCCTACTTCTCCAGCAGTGTCCTGCATGTCTGGTTCGTCTAACTTGGATAGTTTTCGTGATGGATGATAGGTGGCCGTACAGCTGGGGCTTTGTGAGGTGTTGCCTCCAGGACATGTACAATATTTCTTGCAGCATTCTTGTGTAGTTGCCGTCAATATTTTTCTCAAGCCGTTTAGTTAGCGTCCATGTTGTGAATCCATATTGCAGTATCGACACGATCATTGCTTGGAAGAAACTGCGTTTCATTTTATCGGTCAGGTCTAACTTCCATATGACCGATAACCTATTGATAGCTGTCCATGCCTTTGTAAGTCGCGTGTTGATGTCTGTCTCGGTTGATGAGACACTACTTCCTTGGTAGAATGTTATAAACCCTCTTATCAATGTTGGTTTGGGTTAAATAGTACTACCACTGTTCTTCTCAAAGGATGGTTTGGCATCAAATAATCTCTGAAAGTTGGTATGCCACCTAAGAAAGTAACCAAGCAAATCTAACTATCAAGAATTAGCAAGAAGATGGATACTTATGATTATTATTATTAATGGGTGCGGAAGCAATATTAGGAATATTCTATAATAATAATAATAATAATGATAATAACCCAGCATCTGTACAAGAAAACGACACACAGAAACTCCTATTGGACTTTGACATACTGACGGATCACCTAATCTCGGCCAGAAGACATGACCTAATTATGAAAATAAAAGTTGTTAGCGACCTTAGTCGACAGGGACTCGAAAGCTCCCTTTTCAATAGCTACAACACCAAGGTTTAAGGGGGGGCGCTACTCCTTTCTCTGGATTGCTCCACTTTACCCTTGATCCTTACCTTATAATGCTGAGGGTTAAGCAAGATAGCATCAAGTACCATTTTTTGAGTCTTTGATAATGGATTGAACCCATGTCTCCCGGGCCATTGGCAAACAGTCTAACCATTATGCCAATGTCCGATATAGACCTAATATTAACCAGGAAAAAAAAAAGAGAATTTACAAAATTGTCGACTTTGCTGTCCCGGCTGACCACAAAATAAAACTGAAAGAATGTGAAAAGAATGATAAGTATCTCAATCTTGCTAGGGAATTGAAAAAATTATGGAACACGAAGGTGACAATAATACTTTTGGTACAGTAACTAAAGGATTATTAAAGGAACTGGAGGACTTGGAATTCGGCAGCGAGTGGAGACCATCCAAACTACAGCATTATTGAGAACAGCCAGAATACTGAAAAGAGTTCTAGAGACTTGAGGGGCCTTTCTGTCACTCAAACTCTAGTGAAAGACCATCGGCTAACGCTGATGTGAAAAACTCTAATGAGTGAAAATAATAATAATAATAATAATAATAATAATAATAATAATAATAATAATAATAAACGACTCTATTATAAAACAAGATTAATCTTAATTAAAAAAATAAGCGACACAATAAGATGGACACAAAAGAGTGAATTTACTCAATATGGCCACCATCTTTTTCAATTATTGTATTAACACACCTTCGAAACGATGTGCATGCCTTCAAAATAAATTCTTCTGACATTTTATTCTATTCCTCCTCAGTAACAGTCTTAAGCAAACAAATATTTGGATGGGAAGTTGGATTTGTTTTGTTTTCTAAAACGCCCTATATAGCGTAATTAATGGTGTCAAGGTCTGGCCTTTAATCTTGTTTGATTGCTGTCTTCACAGTTTTCTGTTGGACTTTGAATTCATTAGCACGCTTTCTTATTGATGTTGTTGGGTACTTACTCGCAGCCAAGAGAACAGTTAAAAGCCTTTTTTTTTCATTGTTTCTTTTATCCTCAACTCCCTTTGCCTCAAAAATCTCCTTTAATGTAAAAAAATTTCTTTGCTTTGTATACGTTAGACAAAGGAATTTAGGCTTGGTTTCGGCGTTAAGCAAATCATAGATTCTTTGTCGTTTCTTTTCTTGTTCACTCATTTGTGCTGAATTTTAATTTTAAAAAAGTACTTGAATGATAGAACTTATCATGAAAATTTAAATTTATTGCGTTGTAAAAAATTGGACAATTCCGACTAAAAAAGAGCGAGATTTAATAATTATTCCATATTTTGCTCCCGCATCTCTTAGAATGCGAAGGCAAAATATGGAATAATTTAGTCACGACTAACAGATCTTTACTATAAATTGATAGAATAAGAAAGTTAAATTCAATTCAAAGTTAAATGCTTTTGACTAAACACGTAAATTCTTCGATTTTTCTTTTCTCGGCACTGGCAGGTATGTATGTCTTTAGACAATTTCTGTCACCGGAAATTCTCCTTGTGCTAGAGAAGCAGCATGGCTCCCGATCGACCCACACTAAAATCTTATTTCTAGTCCAAGTGGTTCTACTTATGCTTTAACAGAAAGAAGTGACGCGAGAAACATCCGAAGCTTCAAAATCTTTTCATTCTTCTTCAACTGAAATTTGGTTTGTCGATGGGTTGAGTTCAAGGGGTTGTGTTGGGATCAGAGACAATGTAAGAACAATACGGAGAGAGAAAGCATTGTTGCGAACACTGTTCTACTACGTCCCTTGATTAATCTACCGTTTATATACGATATGTTATGGTTAAAGAACCCTCTCACCCAGGTATATATGGTAACTAGCATTGAGAGATAAATAAAGACACTTTTCAAAATGAACGCATCCAGTTTATCCCGGGTCTTTGAGTGACAGATATGCTGGGTCTTCGTGGATCCGGTTTGAATAGAAATGTTTCATGCCTAGGCCATGGGTCTCCGTTGACATGACTCGGCTGACACCGGTATTTAAGAGCCAAACAATCATTGAGAATTGATGGGACAATATAGAGTATAAAGAAAAGGATGCTACAAGATAGTGTTGAAATTAAGATTACATACTGCGAGTTGGGAACGGTGGAGAAGAAGAAAGTGTGAGAAAGAATAAGATAAAGAGGATGAATAAATAAAAGAGAGTAAGTGAAGGGTGGTTTGAAGCGAAAGTAAGGAAAGAAGATAAGGAGGTGCCCGTGGTGTAATGGTTATCGTCGAAGGAAATGGATACGGCGACACGAGTTCAAATCCTGGACGAGGCTGATTGCATTTCTTGGGAAAGGTATGAATTGCATTTCTTGGGAAAGGTATGAATCCAATTCTCCCTCCAGCTATGGGTAAATAGTTGGGCAGACTGGGATCTTTAGAAAAGAAAATTAGTAGAAAAAGAAGAAAATAAAACACACACACACACACATGCATCATCTTTTAATTAGGTTCTTAGCTTAACAAGAAATGTTGCTATTCCTTCTATAAGAACAGTGATTGCGCGGGTCATTTCTCTGAAGCAAACACTTCTATCAGATCCTTTCCTGCTTGTTATTTCTTGGGAACCAGTCAATTAACTCTTTTCCACATCTGTTGTCCACCTTTCTACCTTGGTTTCAAATCCACTTCCATTTTCATTGAATAATTTCTATGATATACAAATTTGTTCTTTGATCCATGTCAATCTCTTTTACTTTTTTTGAGTTGTTCCTGCGATTACCCTTCCCATTGATCTAACTGTGACTTAATATATATTAGTGACTTATATATATATATATATATATATATATATATATATATATATATATATATATAATGAGAGCGTTGGTCGTAAGTAAATCCCTATGTAGTTATGTGTCAAACCACGTGCAATATGATATGAAGAGTGCTCAATATCTATGATAGAGCTGTTATAATAATAATGATAATAAATAAATATTTATTATTATACATTTAATCCATGGAAAATATTGTTCTGCAACCTAAGGTTTCATGAAGCTTTTAAGAACAAATCAAATCATCATTCATTCCCCCCTTCAACTTGCAATGATGATATTTTGCTCCATATCTACTGTCAACTAAAGAAATCAATGCCACATATTAATACACATTTGTAACCCAAATCCGCTATAGCCAACGCTTTACGTTCCAGGCCTGACTTATCCTAAAAATACGCATCCACACGTACACACATACACACATATACTCACACACTTACAGCCAGCCACACAGAACGGTTTTTTGTCTGTATTTTGTTGCATTTTCAATTTTCTTTCTGTATTTTGTCGCATTTTCGATTTTCAATTTCATTCCATCTTAACTGCCTGATGAATGTTGTTATAAACTTCATGAAACCTTAGGTTGCAGAATAATATTTTCCATGGATTGAATATATGATAATATATATATATATACATATGTGTGTGTGTGTGTGTGTGTGTGTGTGTGTGTGTGTTTGTGTGTGTGTGTGTGTGTGTGTGTGTGTACAATCAAAACGAAAATGTCCGCAAGTGTTATCAATTTTGGTATGTCATTTTTTTTAGAATTTCGTATATATATATATATATATATATATATGGGGGGGACGCATACTTGGGAAGTTTTAATCTTCTTCAAGCGATTGAATTGTTGGTTGCGTAGAATACTTTTACAATAGAGAAGTTAATTGATTTTTATGGTCGATTCTAGTTTACTTGACCATAAATGACTGTGGCTGATCTCTTTGAAGTTATTTGAGTCATGATTTTTGGCTGTTCTGCAAAAGATCTACTTTGTTATTTATTTTACATTATATATACATGTATGTATATCTAATATAGTTTGCATATTTATATATACAACATAACGGAATCTTGAACTCTTTTGTGAACTCTTACATATTCGTTGTTTGTTCCACTTGGTGTAAAATCCTGTTTATTGTTGTTGTTGTTATATATATATAAATTTTGTTGCACTAAAAGTCGTTTGTCTTCCTTTCTTCAAAAGCTGTCAACAATTCCCTACTGCTGTTGAAGTACGGTTTATTCTTTTACAAAACGTAGGAATAAAACGGGCTTTTCGGGGCTTATAAAAAATCCCCATAACATAAATAATAAAATAATCTAGAAGAAAAAAATAATATCAAAATCAAAGAAATACAAGACACACAAAAAGCCAGAGATGACCCAAAAATCTTTCAAAAATACTTACCTCTTCTATATTCGTGGAAAATACAACACAAGGAGTTACTAAATGCAAGAATAAAAGATGTGGGGAATGTGATAGAATTATAGAAGGGAAATCTTATACCTTCAATAAGTTCCCCCCCAAAAAAAAAATTCATAATAAATGTATTAAGCTGCAACTCAAAAAAACGAAGTCTACATAATCGAATCTAACAAATTTAAAGAAGTGTGCATAAGACCGACACAAGTTCTCAATATCAGAATATCAGTCCACAAAACCAATATAAAAATACCTCAAAATAGAAGATTGACTGTATCTAAACACCTATACTAATGTAGCTTCGGATAATTCAAAACAATACTGATATATCAACCTACTGATACACATTACTTCAAATAAATGGAAAAAAACTTATTGGAAAATTAATTTAATATGAATAAAAGATAAACACCCATAAACAGAAACAAACTCACACACAAATACGTACAAACGCATACACATAAACATATATATATATATATATATATATATATATATATATATATATATATATATATATATGTTTATATGTATGCGTTTGTGCGTGTATATATATATATATATATATATACAGGGAAAATAGTATAAAAAATAGTTGCCAGTTAAATTCTAAACCATATTGCTATCTAAGATTTGTAATTCTATTCAACACTATTCATTGATTTCCACACAGTTAATTTTTTTCAACAATTGCTATCTGTTATTGGTAATTCTATTCAACACTATTCATTGATTTCCACATAGTTAAATTCTTTAAAATATTGCTATCAAATATTTGTAATTTTATTCAACCCTCTTCGTTCATTACCACAAAGTTAAATGATTCCAATATTGCTATCTGTTATTGGTAATTCTATTCAACACTATTCATTGATTTCCACACAGTGGAATTATTTAAAATATTTCTCTCTACTATTTGTAATTCTTTTCAACACTGTTCATTAATTTCCACACAGTTAAATCTTTCCAACCATTGCTATCTAATATTTGTAATTCTATTCAACACTATTCATTACTTTCTACACAGTTAAATGATTCAAACTATTGCTATCTAAAAATTATAATTCAATTCAACACAATTCATTTATTTCTACACAAGTAAATGATTCCAACTATTGCTATCTAATATCTGTAATTCTATTAAACACTATTCATTGATTTCCACACAGTTAAATGTTTCAAACTATTGCTATCTAATATTTGTAATTCTAGTAAACACTTCATATTGATTTCTACACAGTTAAATTTTTTCAACAATTGCTATCTGTTATTGGTAATTCTGAGTCATGAGTGGCGAGAGAGGGTCAGGGACATCCGTGCTACCAGCGCGACATGATGATGATGATGATGATTGGTAATTCTATTCAACACTATTCATTTATTTCCACACATTTAAATTCTTTACACAATTGCTCTCCAATGTTTGTAATTCTATTCAACCATATTCATTGGTTTCCACACAGTTGAATTGTTTCAACTATTGTTATCGGTTATTGGTAATTCTATTAAACACAATTCATTAATTTCCGCACAGTTTAATTGTTTCAACTATTGCTCTCTAATATTTGTAAATCTATTCAACACTATTCATTGATTTCCATACAGTTAAATGGTTCCCACTATTGCTATCTAATATTTGTAATTCTATTTAACACTATTCATTGATTCCCACAATGTTAAATGATTCCAACAATTGCTATCTAATATTTGTAATTCTATTTAACAGCATTCGTTGATTTCCACACAATTAAATGGTTCTAATTATTTCTCTGCTCAAACAATTATTCCTTTTTTGCAAGCAGTTAAATGATTTCAACCCTTTTTTTCCCCACTTACAATTCAATTTAAGAACAGTAATTTCTTTAGACACACTTTAGATATCAAACTGTTCTGTTTAACTCATTGATAGGACCCTATCAGGCACTACCACTCCGTATAGAGTGGACTCGGACTGGTTGTGCCTGAAAAGTACAACTACTTTGGATAAAGTAATGGTAATGAATATGTTCTCCAAATTTATCAAAATTCCAGGTCTGAAGCTTCAAGATCAGACGTAGTTGCGTGCTATATCCAAAATACCTGTTTTGGGCAGGGAGTCTTAACCCTCTGCAGAGATGCTGTCATTGGGTTCTACTGCCCCAGCCGACTGGGTTCGGAAAGTTAGAGATAAAAAAGGAAATATTCTGATAATGAAATAACAAATTGTGAAACAATGTTCCAGTACATAACGGAAGTAAAAATAAAAGTAAATACAGGCTGTGCCTTGGTAAAAGATTTTGGTTATTAGAATACAAATTTAACAATTTGCTTTTATTTTTAATTAAAAAAAACACAACTAGTGTCAAAATACGGATTTTAAAATAATTTTTCATTAGGCCATCTAACTTGCATAAATCCCAAAGCATAAAATTCTCTTTGGTTAAAGAAAAAAAACATTATTTGGATGTTTTGAAAAAAAATATCAGAGGAAAATTAATAAAGGTATAACTTGTCTGATGATAGAAGCAACACATGAAACTCCGTTATAGGATTACAACGTCATCTATAAAATTTTATAATTTAGACCTGCTGAACTCTGGAAGCCTTGAGCAATTTTTAAAACATCTGTTTAGCAAAAAATGTATTCATCTACTTTCTGGAGGCCCAAGGCAACACCTGTCTCGACACCTAAGAACAGGGTTAAGTGATGAGTTAATTACCCATATTTACCGACCCCTCCACACGAGCAGTATATGACACAATTTTTTAAGCGGAGTTTAACAGGTTTGAATTCAGAGTTTTCCTTCTCCAAGACTAGTTGCCTTACCAAGGCTGAAGAACCTAGTCTGCACTACTATTTTACCCACAGCTGGAGGGAGATTAATTGGATTCATAGCTTTCCGAAAGGTATTAGTGCAATGTGAAATGCAATCAGTCTCGTCCAGGATTTGAACTCTTGTCGCCGTGTCCATTTCCTATGACGATAACCATTACACAACGGGCGTGATGAGTTGATTACCAGTCACCTGAGATACCAATAGAACTTCAGATTTTTTTGTTTAACCCACACCGGAAAGTTTACTTCCTACGGGGTACTTCACTTTAAAGAAATCTCATTTCACATCCTGAGACGGTTGGGAGCTAAATAGTTACCCAGAATTTCTGGCTAGTATGTGGGAAGATTTTCATAAAAAGGCAAAGTAGTTCTTCTAAGATGTTTGTAGAGTGAAAATTGATCATCATAATCGTGGGTTGGAATACTAAATATCACATTCAGTACAATAAGAAAAATGTTTACGCGCCAACTGTACGGCCACCTACCTCCCATCTCGAAAACTATCAAAGTTAGACGAACCAGACATGCAGGACACTGCTGGAGAAGCAGAGACGATCTGATAAGTGATGTTCTCCTATGGACCCTCTCATATGGCCGAGCAAAAGCAGGACGACCAGCTAGAACCTACATACAGCAGCTCCGTGAGCATACAGGATGTAGATCTGAGGACCAACTAGAAGCGATGAACAATAGAGAGGAATGGCAAGAGAGGGTCAGGGATATCTGTGCTGGCACGACATGATGATGATGATGATATTACGCTAAGTTGAGTCCAATACGAAAGGTTTATTTTCGACCGCAACAATTTTATACAGCAGATACAAAGTGTGCCTAGCTATGGATAACTATTAACACTCATTACGTTTGTGGTATGAAACCCTAATATCAGGCAAACATTTTGGTCCTAAAAAGTCACATGATTCACAAGTACACACGGTAATATTGTTCGGTTGGTTGGATTTTAAGGGATTTCAACCCTTTTAGGTTATTTAATATTGGAAAATTTATTTAATCCAGCTTGAAATATTTATGTTAATTATTAACCAACGTAATACTTACTTTTATTTGTGTGAAGTTTTATGAGAAAAGTGAACACATAGCTAAGTCAAATTCATATTGCACATATTCAAGCACTTACACACATATATTCATATATAGACCCTAATAAAAGTGTTATATTCTCATATGCCGTATCATAACGATGCAATAATAAAGAAGGACGCAGGAAGACTTCTTTAAAATATTTACCTCTCACTTTATTTGTAAGGATTCGAAAAGGTTATACAAGGTTTTCGTGTGAGAGGGAGCTCAAGCGGAAATAACTGTCATGCAGTTCACAGGTCACTCTCTTCCGGTGCGTCAGTCTATGAGTGTACCATGGGAATTTTTTAGCTCGTCCCATTTCATCAGCCAATTTCCGCCCACGCGATTTCCTCTCATAAATGCCATTAGAATGTGTCACTTCCTTCCGGTGCATCACATTGGAATGGCATTTTTGGCCGGGTCAAAGGCCAAAACATAACAAAAGCACAACTAAATTAATACTTAGCTTTGATTCTTTGTTTGCTTTTCTTTCAAAGAATAGTTGTCTTCGAAGATTCATTAGTTTTCAGGTGTGTAACGTTGGTTATTTGAAGCGACGTCATTCCATGTAGAAAAGTTTTTGTTGACTGTGTCGTTATTTGTCATACGTGTCTTTTAAAATAACGTGTGCTTATTTATAGTTATAAAATTAATATTTACACAAAGACAGCTTTTTATTCTCAACCAATAAGAAACGTCCTTTTACTTATTCTTAAAAATTTATACTTGTGAGAAATTATATTTATTTTATTTATTTATTATTCATTATTATTTATTTATTTAAATTTTGTAATTTTGTTTTATATTGCAAAATTATATTGAAGGAATATTTATTTCTAACACTAATGACAAATCCTATTTATACATATATATTGAATATATTTTATTTGTTGCCATCTAATGAAATTTTAGTAAATGAAAAATAATCAAAACGGTGGTTGCAAATGAAATGGATATCTTTATATCATTAACAAAACAACACTTGCCTGCAGCTTGAAGAAGGTAACCGCTGCTAGCGGTGACTACTAAGTATATTTTTCGTATTTGTTGTATGCCACACCAAACAATCGAGTTTGGCACAAGGCCGTTTTAAAGTTGGATACGAGTGCAGGGCAGTAGCTGAAACACGCTCGGCGACTCCAAAAATTATTCAACCACCGTCGGCAAAATGATTGACCCATAGATGTAACCCTAACAAATACAGCCATTCCGGGCCAGAGTTGGCCTGGGAATAATGGTAATGATGGAGTTCTCAACGTTCCCCTAATCTCTAGATCTTGGGTGTTACAATCAGTTTAGTGTCATATCTAAGACACTTGTTGTGGTGGGGTTTAATCCCTCTGCAGTCGGTGTATGCTTGTTGTAGCCTGTTAGGGGCCAGAAAGAAGACATTGACGAAGGGAACGTAAATAGAACAAGTGGTTTGAATAACAGAAAAATTATATTCAAAATAAGAGTTGTAGTACAGCAACTAGAAGTGTCCCCCCCAAAAGTCAGGGAGGAGGTCGGTATTTGTCGTACGTCCCACCTACCTTTTTAGGTGAATCTGACGCAGATCCGTTGTGTGGTCCTATGCAAGTCACGGAGCCCAATGTGGTGTGACTACTAGTCACAGTACTTGTTATGGCTGTTGTGTTCGTGACTACCTCATTAGCTTTCGACTGTTTGCTTTGTCAAATCCTTCCGTGCCCACGCTGTGTTTAAATGATTCACGAAGGGGTGTTTGACACAATTCAGCCGGATCTTCTTCTGACAGTCAGGTAATATGAGTGGCTAGATTGTCTAGAAACTCAAAGAATAGAGAAAACCTCTTTGTTAACAAACAACAAAAATGGGTTTTTATTGAAACATGTTTGTGAGACAATAAATAACAAGCCAACGACGTTTGCTTTCCTGTTAAAAAGAAGAAGAAAGAATATCGAGAGAGGACGAGTGACGATGAGGTGCGGTTAGAGTAACACTAACGTCTCTAAAGTCTGGGACTTTGAAATTTTGTAAAATCTGCAAGTTGTTCGGAGTGCCTCGGGTCTAGAATGGAAGGGATGCTTCTTTGGCAGTCTTGAGTTTTTCTTGGTTCCTTTTCTCATCCTCTCTGATGATTCGTTTTACCATCCTATTTTTATAGATCAATATCTGGACTAAAAAAAAAAAGGTTTCTGATTGGTTGTCCAACAAGAGAAAAGGAGGAGTCATATTCCCCTTGGTCAGCCAATCCTAGTTCAGGATTATATCTTACTAGTATAGGGGAAACCCTTTTTAGATGCTTTGACCAATGGAAACCGGTTTCAAGCAATGGAGTTGAACAAAAAGTTCTCAGCCTCACCTAACTGGATGAGCCATGCACAACTCATCATTATTTAGGGTGGTGCAATTGTTATATTTTGGCCTTTAACCCGACCAAAAATGCCATTCCAAGGTAATGCACCGGAAGGAAGTGACACATTCTAATGGCAGTTATGAAAGGAAATCGCGTGGGCGGAAATTAGCTGATGAAATGGGACGAGCTAAAAAATCCTATGATACTCTCATAGACTGATGCACCGGAAGAGAGTGACCTCTGAACTGCATGACAGTTATTTCCGCTTGATGTCGATTAAACATGCGATTTCAAAGATCGAGTGGGCGATCGAGTGGACGTTGAACTATTATATAACTCAGTCAAGACAGAGTTCGAGAGGCAGTCGCAGTAGAGTTGGAGACGGATATAGATGTGGTAGGTAAAACAACACCCGGCCGAAGGGGCCCTCGGGAACTCCGATGGAGTTTGGGGACCAGAGAAGTTGCTGATAAGATGCCGTAAAGAAAGCCATCACCAAGCAGAGTGGACCCCAGGGCCTCCGGTTGAGCATCAGGAGAACGAGAAAGACACAACGCTGACGGCCATAAGAGTGAGGGTCAAAATATTGCAGAGTCTGTTCGGTCTCCGGCTCCCTCTCATACGCAAACCTTGAGTAACCCTTTTCGAACCCTTGCAATAAAGTGAGAGGTAAATATTTTGTTAAAGAAGTCTTCCTGCGTCTGTCTTTATCATTGTGCCGTTATGATGCTGTAGACGACAATATAACACAAAATTAAATCTCCCTTTTGACATTGACCTTTAAGACAAAGACTAGAAAAATATGTTTTACGAAAGGATCCGTTTCATCATTATTATCGATGAAGTTAGTTGACAACCGAAAAATTAAATAAATTCGTTGACATTTAAAATCAAAAACAAATGTGACTCACTTAACTGACCTTTAGGAATAATCAACCAGCTTTTTATTTCAATCTAAGCTTTGAACAAAAAGATATTTATTTTAAGGATCTTTTTGCTTTTGAGATATATATATATATATATATATATATATATCAATTTTCATATATTTCATCAATTTTAATTTTTACATATTAATTAAGTATTTAATCGTACGTCGTGTCACAGTAGCCCAGACACGCCCGATATCTCTAAAAATGCCTCAGACTCCCGTCAGCATTCCTCTAAAAAAGGGCGCTTCAATTGCCAGGCGATAAGCCTAGACCCTCAAAGGAGGACCAGAGCCTGGGAAGACGGCTCACTGAGGCTCGAGGATGCCGGTCAAGGCACACCTCGACCGACTGCCACTGGAACTAAGACACACCCAACCAGATCTTCGTACCAACCAACGCTACCGACCGAAGTGTATCCCAGCCCAGCAACTCCCAGAGAGTAGTGTATACGCTCCACTCTGCAGTGAGGAAGTCTCGGTATTTATCTCTGCCTCTCACCAGACTGGACTTGACTCAAGGCTAATGACCCGATGGTCGATTATAGCGGAAGTTTAGGAGAGGGAAAGGTCTGGCGTGAGCCTAAGTCCGAGCCCTGTTGGACTAGGCTGCTCATCAGCTCACTTCGTGCAATGTGGGCCTGCTGAGCCTAACTGAACTTGAACCCAAATCTGGGCCCATGCACGGATGCCTGATTATAGCTTAAACTGGACAGCAAGGTCCAGTACTATACAAGGGTGACAAAGGTGTCAGTGATGCAATTACCCCATCCGAAAGGGGGCCCAGCCGAAGCCTGAGTCTTTCGGCTTCAAGTCTGCCATTGAGAATTGATTGTTCGGCACGGAAGTCAGAAAGTCAGCTGAGAAACCTCTGCACGAAGCAGTGACTAATCGCTCTCCCTCGTTGGGAGGTATATTTGTCTCTGCCTCTCACTTGACAGGACTTGACTTAAGGTCAATGAGCCACAGGTCGATTATTGTGGGGGTTTGGGTGAGGTGAAGGTCGGGCACGAGTCGAAGCTTGAGCCCTGCTAGACTATACTGGTCATCGGGCCACTTAGTGCAATGTGGGTCTGATGAGCCGATTTGGACTTGGACCCAAATCTGGGCCCATGCACCTATGCCTGATTATAACTTAAACTGGACAGGAAGGTCCAGTGCTATATAAAGGTATCAATGTTGCAGATCGCTAACCCAAAGGTAGCCCAGCTGAAGCTTAGGGCCTTTCGGCCCCAAGTCTGTCATTAAGAATTGACTGTCCGGCACGGATGCCAGATAGGCTGCTGAAAAGCCTCTACACGAAGCAGTGACAAATCGCGCTTACTTACTGGGAGGAAATTTGTCTCTGCTTCCCACCAGGCAAGACTTGACACAATGTCAATGACCCGAAGGTCGATTATAGGGGGTTTGGGGTAGGGGAAGGTCGAGTACGAGCCAAGGCACGAACCTGCTTGACTTTGCTGATCATTGGCCCACTTAGAGCCTAATGAGCCGAACATGGTCCAGACACGAATGCCTTATTATAGCTAAAACTGGACTGCGAGGTACAGTGCAACACAATAGTGACAAAGATGTCAATGCTGCAGCTCGCTCACCCGTAGGTGGCCCAGCTGAAGCCGGGGGCCTTTTGGCCTCAAGTCTGCCAAGGCATGACCACTTAAAATTAGGGAAGAGGTAGGCCATGGAAGGTCGGACCAGAGCCGAAGCTCGAGCGCTGCTAGTCTTTGCCTGTCATCGGCCCAATTAGTGCAATGTGGGCCTCTTGAGCCTGGCTAGACATGGATCCAAATATGGGTCAAGGCACGTATGCCTGATTATAGCTTAAACTGGACAGCAAGGTCCAGTGCTATACAAGGGTGACAACGGTGTTATTGATGCTGCTCGCCAACCCAAAGTGACCCAACCGAAGCTGGAGGTCTTTCGGCCTCAAATCTGCCATGGAGCATTGACCGTCCAGCACGGATGAAAGATCGTCCGCTGAAAAGTCTCTGTGCAAAGCACAGTGGCTGATCGGGTTCCCTCGCTTGGAGTAAAACTCTCTGAGAGTGAATAGGGTTAGTATTTATGAAGGAGGAAGAGTTCATTATCGTGTAGATAGGTCACCATAACAATACTACAGCCCCAGCCTAATGGGCTATAAATTTACCAGAATCCATAATAAATATTTACACTTAATCTTGATCAGCATTTTTAAAGCCTTTAGTTTTAGTTTCTCCATTTTCTTCATCATTATTGATATCTCTATCATCAAAAACAATTACTATTGTTACGATAACATCAATATTAATTTATAGTTTAGATTAAGCATTATCAGCAGTTATTATCATTAATTGCAAGTATTATTCTATTTCCTCCTAATTTTTGTTTTACATTGCAACTCTGTTTGCCCGTGCGAGTTGCCATAAACGTTCCAAATGACATAAAATGAGTTAAATTTAAAAATCTAAATTATCAATTATAATGATTACTATCTATATTGTTTAGCTATTATATTATTATATTATTATTATATTATCTAATATTATTATATCAATTGGTAATATTAAAAAAATTCTATTACAACGAGACAAAAATGAGACATAATGACATATGAGCTGTACTGACACAGAGAGTGGAATAAGAGTCACACAAACATGTCACTTAAATCCAACGTTATACAAATGCCTTACAAGCTAACCATCTTACGTATCTTTCATATTATTATTCTTGTTTTTAATTAGTTATTAATCAGTATGTTTGGGTTGTATTTTGTTAGTATCAATGTTTATCATCTGTCAAGATGTGACAGTCATATATATATATATATATATATATAAAGTAAATTAAGTAAAGTTTGCGACGGTTGTCGAGGGCGACCAGAAGGCTCCCTTTTCAATAGCTACTACACCGAGGTGTAGGGGAGGGTGCTACTCCTTTCCCTGGATTGCTTCACTTTACCCTTGATACGTACCTTATATTGCAGTGTGATAAGCAAGGAGGTATCAAGTACCATTTTTAAAGTCTTCGGTATGACGCGAACTGGGATTGAACCCAGGTCTCCCGGGCCATTGGCGAACACTCTATCCACTATATATATATATATATATATATAATACTTACAGGGGGTTCGGGCTATTGTCTTCATCTTTATTGTTATTTCCCCAACGTTTCGGCCGATAGGTCCTCCGGCCTTCTTCAGGTGTTTGTCGAACTCGGGAACCTACACGGAACTTCGAACTACGTCCTTTATTGAATCCACGGGGGTCGCCTGTTCTGATTCCATTAGCCATAACCTGCTACAAATGTTAAGTATTTCTGTATTCTTCCTCGCCTGCAGTCAGGATTGAACCTGCAACCTCCAGATGATTGTCTCCTTAGAAGCTTAGGGAACCTATAACCGTTATTCTATGTGTCCTGCTGGACAATTTAGAGTGAATGTTTGGGACTTATAAACTTAATGTTCTTACTTGACTAGGATTACTACTATTATGTATGATTTTTTACATGTGCTCATATTCATTTTTTTGTTCCCGGTTATGGCTAACAGAGCAGGCGACTACTGTGGATTCAATAAAGGATGTAGTTCGAAGTTCGCTCTATAACCCTTATAATACAATTCCATAAGTTAAACATGATGAAGGATTGGATTATTTGGGTTTATTTCTATACGGTTACATTTTGAGAATTGGCTGAAAAGTTCATAAGATACTTTCATAGAATGTGTCTAAAAGAGGTTTATTTTTAAACGGGGTCCTCCTTGCGTACCTCACATTTTGTTAATCGAAGTTGAAGAGCTTGGCTCCTCTTGGTCACAAAAAGTAATCAGTAGCAGTCATAATATCACCATATAAACTTATCAGCCAATGAACTTTTCAGCCATCTTCGTACATGTCATTTATGAACAACGGACAGTATTATTATTTATATATTAGTTGTCTAAATTTCTGAGATGAAGCTTGGTGATTTTTATCATTAAAGGTTTTCGGACTATTGTCTTCATCTTTATTGTTATTTCCACAACGTTTCGGCCGATATGTCCTCCGGCCTTCTTCAGGTGTATGTTGTCTAAATTTCTGAGACGAAACTTGATGATTTTTATCATTAAAGGTTTTCGGACTATTGTCTTCATCTTTATTGTTATTTCCACAACATTTCGGTCGATATGTTCTCCGGCCTTCTTCGAGTGTATGTCGAACTCGGGAACCTATACGGAACTTCAAACTAAGTCCTTTATTGAATTCACGTCGGTCGCTTGTTCTGATTCCGTTAGCCATAACCGGGTACAAGTGTTAAGTATTTCTGTATTGTTACTTGCCTGCAGTCAGGATTGAACCTGCAACCTCAAGAGGATTGTCCAGCAGGGCACATGGCATAACGGATATTGGCGTTGGTTCCCTAAGCTTCTAAGGAGACAATCCTCTGGAGGTTGCAGGTTCAAAGATGAAGACAATAGTCCGAAAACCTTTAATGATAAAAATATTTATATATTAATTTGTGAAGAGGAATCTGCTTTAAAGTATAGAATATCTGGAACAGAAAAAGGTTTGAATTTTTCCACATGATAAATGATCGGAAGTATAATGAAAAAAGCAAGAGTGGTCAAAGGCAAGAAAAAAAGAGTTCTAGTTACCTGCTCTAATTCCCATAAAATGTATGAAAGTAGTTTAAATCCCTAGAACTAAAACAATCTTTAGTTAGTTTTTTAACCAGAGTGAAATAAAATTCCAGTTAATTTCTGCAAGAAATTTTCTTTGAATTATTCTAAACGTCAGGCATTCATCATTGTAAAAAAGAGACACGCAATTAAATATTGATTATCGATTTGGTCGAAAAATTGTGAATGCTACTTACATGTTTACTTTTTCGATTGAATTAAATATAAGCCAATACTTCCTTTTTTTTTCAAACTACTAAATATATCTAACGTATATAATATATTCAGTTGAGGTTGAAAGTTGGGAACAATAATAGGAATAATTTTTCTTTAAAAAATTTAGAATCACATGTGTCTAATATTGTTGTGCATATATATATATATATATATGTGTGTGTGTGTGTGTGTGTTTCTGTGTGTTAGTGTGTCTGGGTGTATGTACATTTATATATGAGTATTTAAACATATGTATATGTTTATATATGTATACATATGTATACGTATATATATATACATATATGTCTATGAAAGTATATACACATATATATATATGTATGTGTGTATGTATATATGGAAGTAAATAGTGACAAAGAATTCGACAGTATGGAGGAAAATTGAGAAAGAAAATAATTCCAAATTGATGAATTTATTAGGGGGAAAGTCGACGTTAAAACATTTCAGTTTTAATGAACCTTCGTAGAAGAAGAAGAAGAAGAAGAAGAAGAAGAAGAAGAAGAAGAAGAAGAAGAAGAAGAAGAAGAAGAAGAAGAAGAAGAAGAAGAAGAAGAAGAAGAAGAAGAAGAAGAAGAAAGAGAAAGAGAGAGAAGAGAAAAGAGAGGAGAGGACTCATAGCCTTTTGAGAGCAGTCCATGCCTTTGCTAGTCGCGTGGTGATGTCTTTTCTCGGTTGATGAGACACTGCTTCCTAGGTAGGTGAACATGTCTACAAGTTTATAGGTCGAAGTAATCTAGGCAGAATATAAACAAATATGGTTCTAATGAATCTTCTTGCAAGGCTCCAGCAACAATATCAAATAAATCTCTCACCATCAGGTTAGGGAACCATTGCTTTCATGTTTTTGTAAAGCAACACTACGACGGTAAGAGTTTCTTTAGGAAGACGCTATGCAGGAAGTATTTGCTCCATCTTTCCTCCGAGTATAGAATCGAATGTCTTGCAGAAATCTACGAACCGTAGTGTTGCCTCGAGATTCTTTGCCTGTACACATTCGATTGTCCCTCGGATAGTCTGAATATGGTTACATCTCTTTCTTTCCCAAGAAGAGCGACCTTGGAATCGCTAAGTGCTACAGAGGTATCACTTAAACGGCTAAGATTTATAAAAATTTGTTTCTCAATCGTATCCGGCTCAAAATCGAAAAAATTCTTAGAAAAAATCGGAACGGTTTTCGAAGTAATCGCTCCACAACTTAACAGATTATTCTCAGAATAAAAAAATATGTTTCGCTTCTGGTCCAACGTCTAATGAAGTTGAACGCTACTAATTGGGTTGGTCGGCTTGGATGTTTCTTTTATTTATTTATTTTCATACATGTCTAAGTAACCTTAATGTCCGTCCACTCCCCGAATGAAGGGGGAAAATACATTAGACTCATTTAGACTTTGGAGGAAAAGCAATGCATACTATTTTAAGTTAATAAATAAACAAATTGGTTTTAAAGCAAACCAAAGACGAAATATTGAGTCCCAGGGGAGTCACTAGTTGTTAAGAAGAAACGAGATGACTTAAGGAACTTCCTTACTCAAGAAAATGGAAACCAAGAAATGCCAACGCCTAGAAATTTAAGAATGGCGCGAGAGAATAAAGTAACATATACCAAAAAGAACAATTAGAATACATTCAAGGCTGGGGGTATCCTTGTGGTGTAATGGTTAAAGAGATGGACTGCGGAATTGTAGTAAGCGAGTTTGTATTTCAGTTGTGCCATTACGTTCACTTTCGGGTAAATACCTTTGGGAAAGGTATGAACCCGCCTCTTATCCTCCCAGCTATGGGTTAAATAGTACCACTACTATTCTTCTAGGAGAATGGCTTTGGCATTAAATAACCTACAAAGGTTGATATGCCATTAAACAAAGAAACCAAAACCAACATTCAAGGCTGAATCAATAAAACTAAAAATTCAGAATATAGAAAATTGCGAATAGCATGGGGGTAAACAAAAGATGACCTTAAGAGCAAAATTTAAAGCTACTAGTCAAGAAGAAAAATTTTGCAAATGGAAAGAACTTTTCACGAATCTGCTCGGACCCCCGCTTTAAAATAACTGACAAACTTATCCAGAAAGAAAGGAAGAACTTGACGCAGTATTAAAAAGGTTAAAAATAGAAAAGCTGCAGGCCTCGATGAAATACTTGCAGAAGTTTAGAAGAGAAGAAAATTTAACGACATTGCTATCCGTTTATATAACACAGTCAAGAAACAAGACTCAAAAGAAGGTTTGCTTTAAAACCAATTTGTTTATTTATTTATTTAAAATAGTATGCATTGCTTTTCCTCCAAAGTCTAAATGAGTCTAATGTATTTTGCCCCTTCATTCGGGAAGTGGACGGACATTAAGGTTACTTAGACATGTATGAAAATAAATAAATAAAAGAAACATCCAAGCCGACCAACCCAATTAGTAGCGTTCAACTTCATTAGACGTTGGACCAGAAGCGAAACATATTTTTTTTATTCCGAGAATAAAAGCCGTTTCAAACAAGTCAAATACCTGGTAAACAATTTTCGTCTTTTATGAGGCCTACTGTTATATATTGCGGAAGGATTTTATGAGGCCTACTGTTATATAATTGCGGAAGGATTTTTCTTATATTATCATTTTTTCGTTGGTTATATCTTATCTTTCGGTTTGGTTAGGCTTAGAACTGTTCAGCTTAGTGCACGGGTAGGGGCACACATTGAGCGTAGGTGTTCACGCTCGTGCAGGAGGGATGTGACAATCACAGATGTCATAATAAAAACCTCGGTTAGGAAATGGGACTGGGGATGTGAATGACGTCTTGCCCGGAAATGATGGGTTGAGGATTTTGGGTGATTTTTGAAAAAACAACAGTTAATTGAGATTTGAAGCTGGACGAAGCGAGTTGATTTTTGGACCTGGGCGAGGCCAATCCAGTTAGGGACTATGGTATGCCCGCGCGTGGTGGGGTCAGATTGAACAGTCAGCATAGTAGAAATTGTGTCTCTCTCTCCTTGTGTCGAAAAACCTAAAAGTCAAAAAGGTAATAAAAGTTTCGCACCTGAACAAAGAGAGTCATCAGTGTTTCGAGTGTTTTTCGGATTCTTAATTTTCAGGAAAAACTTTACTTTTGGAAGACGAACTTCTAAATTTGCTAAAGAAAACCCCCAAAATTGCCCCCCCACCTGAAAAGAAAGGAAAAAGAAAAAAAAAAATCCAAAACACCTCAAATGTAGTCTAACACGTGCTAAAGACGAAAGTCATAAAAGAGTTGACTCCTCCTCTCTCTTTCTTTCTCTCTCTCTCTCTCTCTGTGTCTCTCTCTCTCTCTCTCTCTCTGTCCACCACTAGATGACCATAATATAGGAGTGGAACCTTTAATATAAATACTATTAAAATTAGTAATAATTTAATCCTTCGTTTGTTGAAATAGTATGCGTACGTTTGGAAGTGATTCCGTTTCCAGAAGATTTTTCACAGAGGTCAGTAAATTTATTCTACTAAACTATTCATTTAAAAATGCACATTTGATTTAAAATAGTAATGTCTTGAATCTCAGCTGTATTATGTGTTGTTTAAATGAAGAATGAAGACTTATGCGACTTAATTTTCAGGAAAAACTTTACTTTTGGAAGACGAACTTCTAAATTTGATAAAGAAAACCCCCAAAATTGCCCCCCCTGAAAAGAAAGGAAAAAGAAAAAAAAATCCAAAACACCTCAAATGTAGTCTAACACGTGCTAAAGACGAAAGCCATAAAAGAGTTGACTCCTCCTCTCTCTTTCTCTCTCTCTCTCTCTCTCTGTCCACCACTAGATGACCATGTAATATACCCCAAAATTTCTTTGAATTTTAACATCCAGCAGTCCTGGACTTTAACTAAGTTAAAACTTAAGATAAAAAAGAAATTTTTTTTTTTTTTTTTTTTTTTTTTTACTACCGCGTACACATGGGAAGCAGCATGATGTACGTGTGAGTCTTGCGGCTTAACGCTCAAGATTGTCAGTTCGATAGGGGAACTACTGCTGCTCATCTATAAGAGTGGCTTCTATAGATGAGAACAAAAACAGCCATCGAAAGATAACCATGACTCGTACTCAAACCAGATCCATAAACCGCATCGCTCTTCGCGCGGGTAAAAAAGGGGCACGTCCTGCTGAGGTTGGAGCCCTGGCCTCAGTGTTCGAAAAATCAGCTACAGAGCTCAAACTCAAACAAAAACCACTAAAATGCAAATAAACAATGCAGATAGCGACATTTAACGTGAGAACCCTAAATAGAATAGGTCAACTATCAGAGCTAACTGCATCAGCCGTAGAACATAAGATAGATATAATTTGCATACAAGAGCACCGATACACGCACACCGAAGATATCAAGTATCACGAAACTGGTAATGGATGGATGCTGGTGACTGTATCGGCATGGAAAAACTCTGTCAATGCATCGGTAGGAGGGGTGGGAATACTTCTAGGACCAAGAGCGTTAAAAACACTGAACAGCATTGAGAGAATACAACCTAGGATGATGGCCGCAACGTTTAATGGCAACCCCAAAGCAACAATTATCTCCTGCTACAGCCCTACCAATGTTAGCGAAGAAAACGAAATAGCCACCTTCTACGAAGATCTATCCTCCCTAGTACGTAGCATTCCGAAACACAACCTGCTAGTCATTGGCGGAGATATGAATGCACAAATCGGGAAAAACAGACACAACAAATACAGCCTACACTGCGCGTCTAACAGGAATGGACAGCATTTAATAGATTTCATGATAGAAAATAGATTAACATGCCTCAATACAAACTTTCAAAAAAGGGAGGGGAAATTATGGACCTACACATACGCGAATAAGAGTAAAGCACAGATAGACTACGTCCTTATAAACAGGAAATGGAAAAACAGTGCGATGAATTGCGAGGCATACTCCTCTTTCGAGGGTGTGTCCTCCGATCATCGAATAGTTACGGCCAAAGTACGACTAAGCCTAAGAAAAAACGCCACACGTAAAGCAACGACCAAGCACTATGACTGGGCCCTACTCAACAACAGAGATATTAGAGATAAGTATGCATTAGAATTAAGAAACAGATTCGAAGCACTACAAGAGAAGGCAGAAATAGGCACCCCAAATGACGAATATGAGAATTTTGTAGAAGCACACCTTGAGGCGGCAGAAAAGTGTATTCCAACAAAACCTAGAACTAAATATAGAGTCCCTTGGGAAACGCTAGCGGCTAGAGAAAAACGTGCACTTGTGAAGACTGCCTCCAAAAGCTATCGAAAGAACCCAACAAACACAAATGCACGAAAACTAGAAAAGGCACAACATCAATTAACAGGAATATACCTAAAAGAACAGACAGAATACGTACAAAATCAGATAGATAAGATTAGAGACTCGGTGGAAGATAGGCAATCCAGGATAGCCTGGCAAACAATAAACGAAGTAAGTGGAAGGAAGAGCACAGCCAAAGCAAAATTGAAAGCTGCAAGCCAACAAGAAAGAGTAAAACTGTGGGAACAGCATTTCAAAAATCTACTAGGAAACCCACCGGAAATAACGGATGAACCGATCACCAGAATTATTAGTAAGCAATTAGACGTAAAACTAGGTCCTTTCACCAAAGAAGAACTCGACTCGGTTCTCAGAAGAATTAAAAATAGGAAAGCGGCGGAGCTAGACGAGATCCCCCCAGAAGTGTGGAAGACGAGACAATTCGACGATATACTGCTCCGGCAATGCAACGCAGTCTATAGTCAAAATAGGATAGAACGATGGACGAAGGGATGCATCCTTCCATTCCCTAAAAACGGCGACCTCGGACTAGCCAAGAACTACCGAGGGATAACACTTACATCCATAGCAGCCAAAATCTACAATGCCCTACTACGAAACCGCATAGAACCCAAAATAGACAACATCCTTAGGAAAAACCAAAATGGCTTCCGGAGAAATAGATCCACAACCTCACAAATACTGACCATCCGTAGAATCCTGGAAGGCGTTCGGGCAAAAAACTTACAGGCGACATTACTATTTGTCGACTTTACCAAGGCATTCGATTCCATACACAGAGGGAAGATGAAGCAAATCCTACTAGCATACGGCCTACCAAAAGAAACCGTAGCAGCGATAATGATTCTCTACAGAAACACCAAAGTGAAAGTACGTTCACCAGATGGAGACACGGAATACTTCGACATTGTTGCAGGAGTACTACAAGGAGACACACTAGCCCCGTACCTCTTTATCATCTGTCTAGACTATGTGCTTAGGACTTCGATCGACAAAATCAGAGAAAATGGCTTTGAGCTGACTAAGAGAAGAAGCAAAAGGTACCCCGCAAAAACAATCACGGACGCCGACTACGCTGATGACTTGGCGTTACTAGCGAATACGCCTAATCAAGCAGAGACACTACTGCATAGTCTGGAACGAGCCGCAGCTGGCATTGGCCTCCATGTCAATGCAAACAAAACCGAATATATGTGTTACAACCAAACGGGCAACATTGCCACACTAGACGGAGCCTCTCTGAAACTAGTCGACAAATTCACCTACCTAGGAAGCAGCGTCTCATCAACCGAGAAAGACATCGACACACGACTGACGAAGGCATGGACAGCTATCGATAGGCTCTCGATCATATGGAAGTCGGACCTAACTGATAAAATGAAACGCAGTTTCTTCCAGGCAGCGGTTGTGTCGATACTGCTATATGGATGCACCACATGGACGCTTACGAAGCGGCTGGAGAGGAGGCTGGACGGAAATTATACAAGAATGTTGAGAGCAGTATTAAACAAGTCCTGGCGACAACACCCCACGAGACTCCAACTATACGGACACTTGCCCCCCATCACAAAAACTATACAAGTTCGACGAACCATACACGCAGGACACTGCTGGAGAAGCAAGGACGAGCTCATAAGCGATGTACTCCTGTGGACCCCCACACATGGATGTGCAAGAGTGGGACGACCAGCACGAACTTACATACAGCAGCTATGTGAGGACACGGGATGTAACCCTAAAGACCTGCCGGAGGCGATGAATGATAGGGAGAAATGGCGAGAGACGGTCAGGGATATCCGCGCAGGCGGCGCGACATGATGATGATGATGATGCATATGAACGTTCTACGTATCAGTATATTTTACAGATCCGTATATTTTACGTATTCGTATTTTGAATATGTTACACAAGAAAGTGAATATTTTTCTTATTGTCTTTATATAAAGTTTTTTTTAAAGTTCTACACATTGAGTGCTGATGTATCGTTAATTCCAAATTAATTATACATCAACAGCCGTCAGTATTGAGCACTCATATTGGATACTCCAATCCTTTGTATTTTTGAGGATTTGGGGTGATTTTTGAAAAAAAGCAGTTAGTTGAGATTCTAACCTAAACGAGGCCAGTTGGGTCTATGAGATGCGCCGCGCGTTGTTGGGTCAGATGGAACAATCAGCATAGTAGAAATTGTGTCTCTCTCTCTCCCCTCGTGTCGAAAACCTAAAAGTCAAGAAGGTAATAAAAGTTTCGTACCTGAACTAAAGAAAGTCGTCAGTGTTTCGAGTGTTTTTTGGATTCCTATGCATGTGAACGTTTTACAGATCCGTATATTTTACGCATCCGTATGCATTTGTGTATTTTACATAAACACATTTGGCTACGTTACACTATTTCCAATAAAGGAAATATGGGCATTAAAGTTTTCGTATTCTGAACAAAACTCCTGGATAAAAACATTTCCATTTCATCAGAAAACGAAAAAATCAATTTTTCTAGAATAAAATTGACAGAATAGATAATCCCATATGTTCCTGATCTCGATAAAATTGATTAATTGAACCTATACAGAAAAATCAATAGAACGAAATGAGGAATTTTTTCTTTGTTTCTATATCTGCTAAGAATCCCCTGGTTTGTCTTTAGATTAAAATATCTGAGGGAGGAAAGCATTATTCAAGCCACACAAGCGTATAACAAAAGAAGCCATGGGATGCAGCTGGGTGGATGTGAAGTAAAGTGGATTAATCCAAAATCGGGTCAACGGCGCGCTTCAGCGGATGCTGGGAAGAATGACTTCATAGGTCGATGGTCTGGAGGAATTAGCTATGTTAGGTAACTACATAATGGACTCGCCCTCCTCGATAAATACACGTCAACGGAGCGTCAGACGTGTAGATCAGATCCACGTGACACAATAACGTGTGATACCACTTGTGTAGTGGACGGATAGTCACTACCCCACTGGACTTTCAGCTTCCTATTGACTAACTAATGTTTAACCAGGTTCACTTGTATCTTGTTTCTGTTACTTGAATATATGTTTTTCTATCAACCCTTTTTGCGTTCTCCGTGTCTTTCTTTTGCCAGCATTACAACAGAAACTACTGCAACTCATTTTTGAGGGTTACGTCTATTGTTGAGAAAAAAAACAGCCACTGAAAGAAGACCATGACCCTAATCTAAACTGTATATCCAAACCGCATCGCCCTTTACACGGGTGAACAAGTTCGAGACCAACTTTCTTTGATGAAAAAATATTGTTAACATTGCAACTGCATTATCATCAAGTCGAGCTTGCAGCACAAAGTTCATCGAATCTCTCTCACCATTCATCCCTATCATTCATTATTCCAGCCAGGTCTTCTTGATTACATCTTGTGTTTGTAAAGAACTGATGTAAATATTTTCTGCTCGGCCAACATTGGCGCAACCATGTGAACGAGTCAATGAGAGAATGTTGCTTACGACTACGTTATTGCTTCCCCAGCAGAGCTCCACATGTCTTGTTCATCTGACTTGAATTGTTTGTCTAATGAGAGGTAAGTGGCCGAACAACTACTGTTTTGTGGGACGTTGCTGCCAGGATTTGCTCAAGACAGCGCATCACATTCTTGACCTCCGACCCGGCCAAGCTGTCAAAA
This sequence comes from Sepioteuthis lessoniana, assembly GCA_963585895.1. Taxonomy (NCBI): domain Eukaryota; kingdom Metazoa; phylum Mollusca; class Cephalopoda; order Myopsida; family Loliginidae; genus Sepioteuthis; species Sepioteuthis lessoniana. The sequence continues at coordinate 15,933,577 of OY757922.1, forward strand.
TAGGAAATGTACCTGTGCAAATAACAGGTGCATCTGGTCGAGGAATATCAGGATATAACCTTGACCGTGGATGGGTTGTAATTGAGTGTGAAATTGTGACGCTCGCAGAAAGAATAGTGGACGTCAAACAATTATTTAACCCGGGTGAAGGCAAGAAGTCAGTCAGTTGGAGGAAAGATGCGGTAGAGAGAACCAGCACCCAGCAGAGGGGGCCCTCGGGACCCCCGATTGAGCAGTTGGCGTTCAGATCAGTAGAAGAGATGCTGGAATGAGGACCATGTCCCAAAGAGTCTGAACCCCCAGTCCTTCGTTTGAGCAGCCCAGAAGAACGGGAAAGAAACGCTGGTATGGCCATAAGAGTAGGGGTCAATATGTTGCAGTTCTGTTCAGTCTCCAACTCACCTCTCACACAGTAAAACCTTTAGTAACCCTTTCGAACCCTTTGAAATAAAGTGAGAGATATATTCTTCTAAAGAAGTGTCTTCGCTCGTCTTTATTGTGTCGTCGTTATGATTCTGCATGCAGATGTATTATGTGGCTATACAACAGTTGTATGGTTCCCAAATAGTTTTTTTCTCTCTGCTTTTTGTTAACGTCTATGCAGTGCATCTATATAGTAGTATGGACACAGCTACAGCTTGGAAGAAATTCTGTTTTATAGTCCGGCACAGTAAAGAAATTATATGCATGCAAGGACATGGATATTTACATCGTGAACTAGAAATAAAATACCATGATACCAAAAATGATTGGACATTTGTCTCGTCATCTACGTTGAAAAACTCAATTAAAGCCACTATAGAAGATGGGGGTGTCTCTGTGGTGTAATGGTTAAAGCGCTGGACATCAGAATTGTAGTAAGCGAGTTTGAGCTCCAGTCGTGCGCTTACGTTCACTTTCGGACAACCATTTTGGGAAAGGTATGAACTCCCTTATCCCCACCCCCAGTCATGGGTTAAATAGTATCACTACTGTTCTTCTAGAAGGATGACTTTAGCATTAAATAATCCACACAGGTTGACATGCTATTAAACAAAGAGGCCAAACCAAACCAAACGATAGAAGATGTAGGAATGCTTATTATTTCTGATGTCTTAGAATCACTAAATAGCATCAAGTGACCCCAACTGAGAATTATGCATTGGCCTAATGAGTACAGCGTTTGCTAATGGTCCGGGAGACCATGATTCAATTCCAGGTCAAGTCATACCAAAGACTCAAAAAATGATACTTGATCTTGCCTTGCTTAACACTCAGCATTATAAGGTACGGATTAAGTGTAAAGTTGCGCTATCCAGGGAATGGAGTAGCGCCCTCCCTAACACCTCGGTGGGATAGCTATTGAAAGGTAAACATAAAGTAAAAGTAAAGTTGGTGACCTTAGTTGAGGGTGACCTAAGGGTTCCCCTTTCAATAGCTATCCCACCGAGGTATTTGGGAGCAATGGCGAAATCTAGCAGGTTTTACCCACGAGAAGAGTTTTCATGCCTAAACACTAAATTCCAAAAATGGGAGGGAAAACTATGGACCCACACCGACATAAATAACGCTAAAGGACAACTAGATTAAATACTCATAAACAAGAAGTGGATAAATAGCGCTCTAAATTGTGGGGTATAGTTTTTTCATTGAGTATTTTCTGATCACAGAATCGCCCCGGCAAAGATACGCCTGAGTCTAAACAGAAATAAGTTACAAACAATCAACACCATACGTTATGAGAGGTCCTTACTTACTAACGTAGTTTGTCCAGTCGGCTAGGTCTGTAAAATACACCGACTGCACCTCTGCAGTGCTCTTGATATGACAGTAAACAATCTGATAATGAGGTTCCAGTAATGCTGGGGCTTTGGAGAATGCGGAGCACCCCTTCATGGCCATTGGTCCCAAGTCCACTATGACCCGAAATTACAGCACCTGATAGGGCCCTATCTATGGGTTAAATAGAAGTAAACTGCATACTTATGCTAAACTGAATTGTTTTAAATGGAACTGTTTTTGATACTGAAACTGTACTTACACTAAACTGAATTGTTTAAAATACAACTGTTTCGACATTTAACTGCGTGTAAACAAAATCTCAACTAATACAAAACTGAATTGGCTGGATTAGAACTGTTCGAATAAACTGAATAGCTTGAAATAGAAATGTTTTTGACAATTAATCTGTGTACTCATGCTAAATAGAATTGTTTGAACAAAAAATATTATTCGAATAAAAATGGATTTGGCATTAAATAACATACAATGATTGATATGCCATAAAACCCAACCAACGAACCAAGGAAGATATAAGCAATGAATATAAGGTAACTGGAGGTAAGAGATTTGATACTTTTTGAGAGATATCTAAAACATGTATCCCGAATGAAGAATATGAGAACTTTCTTACAACCCACACGGATGCAGCAACAGGGTGCATATCAACTTGGCATAATAGATGGGTAAAATGCAGGGATTTGAAATGATAAATAGAAAAAATAGAAGAACATCAATTTGTGGAAGGAAAATACAGCGAAAGAAAAAGATATGAACGGAGATAGATAGATAGATAGATAGATAGACACGAACAGGCTGAGATAGATAGATACATAGATATGAACAGACTGAGATAGATAGATAGATAGATAGATAGATAGATAGATAGATAGATAGATAGATAGATACGAACAGATTGAGATAGATAGATACGAACAAACTGAGATAGATAGATAGATAGATACGAACAGACTGAGATAGATAGATACATAGATATGAACAGACTGAGATAGATAGATAGATAGATAGATAGATAGATAGATAGATAGATAGATAGATAGATAGATAGATACGAACAGATTGAGATAGATAGATACGAACAAACTGAGATAGATAGATAGATAGATAGATACGAACAGGCTGAGATAGATAGATACATAGATATGAACAGACTGAGATAGATAGATAGATAGATAGATAGATAGATAGATACGAACAGATTGAGATAGATAGATACGAACAAACTGAGATAGATAGATAGATAGATAGATAGATAGATAGATAGATAGATAGATACGAACAGACTGAGATAGATAGATAGATAGATAGATAGATAGATAGATAGATAGATAGATAGATAGATAGATAGATAGATAGATAGATAGATAGATAGATAGATTTGGGTCATGTGTAATGGAGACATAAGAGAAAAGTATCTTGTTTATGAAAACAAAGATGATAGAGAAATAAAAACCAAACGATAGCAATAAAAAAAATGAAAGAGGGGGAATATTTACCTCCCTCTATCCCGCCCCACTTCATGAACATTTCTTTTCCCGTTTGCCATCACTGTTATTACAAATGTTCTGTTTTCCTCCGCCATTTTCTTCAGATCGACCTGAGATAAAACGGCTGCTCCGTTCTCCTGTGATACGTTACAGACCTCATTTCGACCTGGGCAATCATCTATTGCCAACTGATCGACAAAGATGGCGCGAATCCAAGGCTCCTTGAGGCTTCTGACATGTGTCCATGTTGAACGGCTGGCCCAAAGTCATTTATCCAATGCCAAAATAACGCTCTTACATTGCAACTCTCAACGTTTTAGTGTCATTGAAATCTGAGAACGGAGTTTCAGCTTTATTCCTTTCGGGCTTCCATAGTAAAGTCTTTCACATTTTATCTTATCTTCCTTTTGGAATCGATGCAATCCAAGCAGACGTATAACATTAGAACGTCAATAGCGAGCACATTGTTTACTCAGGGTTAAAGAGAGAAGGACAAAAAGATAGAGATTGAAAGAGAGAGAGGGGGGAGAGAAAGAATGAGGGTGAGAGAGAAGATGAGAAGGCCGAGAAAAAAACCCAGACTTATGGAGAAAGTAGATATAAAAGAAAGATAGGTTTAGAAGAGATTGGGTGGAAAAGGGAGAATGAGGGTGATATATGGAGGAAGATCGTAGAGGAGAGTAAGAGTCAGATAAATAGAAAGAAAGAAAGAAAGAAAATTGAGAACGTATGAGGAATGGAGAGGAAGGTAGGGGAGAAACAGAAAGAAAGAAAGAAAGAAAGAAAGAAAGAAAGAAAGAAAGAAAGAAAGAAAGAAAGAAAATTGAAAACGTATGAGGAATGGAGAGGAAGGTAGGGGAGAAACAGAAAGAAAGAAAGAAAGAAAGAAAGAAAGAAAGAAAGAACAAATGGCTAGAGGGAAAGAAATGAAGGAAAATAAAGAGAAAAGAAAACGAATTGTGTTGCAAAAAGTGAAATAATGAGAATAAGACATATAGAAAGGGAGAAGAAAGAGGAAAAGTAAGAAAGAGATAAGGAGATGAACAGAAAGAAAGAAAGAAAGAAAGAAAGAAAGAAAGAAAGAAAGAAAGAAAGAAAGAAAATTGAGAACGTATGAGGAACGGAGAGGAAGGTAGGGGAGAAACAGAAAGAAAGAAAGAAAGAAAGAAAGAAAGAAAGAGAGAAGAGGTCAAAGGAAGGCAAACGGGTAATAAACGGCTGAATGAAAAAGAAAGAGTAAAAAAAACAGGAGAAAGAAAGAAAGAAAGAAAGAAAGAAAGAAAGTTTGGTTGCTTACTTGCTGCTTGCTTGCTTATTTTTTCATGGCATATCAACATTTTTAGGTTATTTAGTGCAAAATCCTGTTTATGCCGCCCCGTATATATATATATATGTATTATACGAGGAACATTAAATAAGTTTCCAGACTTTTTTCGTATGGGCACTTAAATTGATAGTACACACATGAAACTCTAGTTCCTTTCGAAGTAATCTCCCCCGGCTGCAATGCATTAGTTCTACCGTTCCAAAAACTTCTGGAAGGCCCCATGGAAGTCCTCTTGTGTGAGCGTGTCAATGACCTTTGCCACAGCCTCTTTCATCTCCTCAATTCTCTCATGCCGACAGCCTCTGAACTTAGGGAATAACCAAAAGTCACAATGAGCAAGGTCTGGACTATAGGGACGGTGAGGAACGGTCTTGATGCTTATCTTGGTCAAATAGTCTGAGACAAGGATAGAGTTATGTACGGGTACATTGTCCTGGTAGAAATGCCATAGATACCCAATTTGAAGAGTGCTGGCCTCTTCCCAAGGAATCTCTTCCTGAACTTCCTTAAAACCTAAACATAGTAACCCTAACCCTAACACTTTGGCCAATCAACTCTGATATATTGACTTCCTTACTCCTCCCACACCTCTCATCATCCCTCACAGACTGCCTGCCTTCCTTGTATCTCTTATGCCACTCAAAAACTGATGCTTGATTCATGCAAGATGGTCGAAAAGCAGTGTGAAGCATTCCATATGTTTCTGTGTCATTTTTACCAAGTCTAAAACAGAATTTTATTGCATATCGTTCTTTTAAAGTGTCCTCACGTCCAGATTGCAATTTTGAAATACACCAGCTGTGACAATCAGGCTTTAGTAGGGTGTATTCCAATTGCTGCTGTATCTGTTAATTTGAACCTGAAATCATAAAAATTGATGAGTCATCTCATAAGATGTATAGCAATAACATACTGAATTTTCAAGAGTCTTCAACAATTTTAGATGCCTGTACAAAAAAAGTCTGAAATCTTATTGGATGCACCACGTATATATATATATATATATATATATATATATATATATATATATATATATAGTATAATTCAATATAAAATGTGTAATTTTGGTCAAAATGTAATTAAAAAATTAAAAATTTAAAAAATCTTTTAAAATAAATTTACTACATTTTTAACTGAAATTAGAATTTAAAACGGAAAGTCGGCTTAAAGAGGAGATAACTCTTCACCCCTCTTCTACCCCCTCCCACTTTTCTGTGTCTATTCTAGTTTTTTTTATCTAAAAGATCTGAAGAACTCCTGTTAATTTTTTTCGTGCATTTGGAAATTTCAAAAATGCGTAACAGGATGGAAATAAATTTATAATCCTATGTGACCGGTATTGTTGTTTTTCTTAAAATATATATATATATATATATATATATTAATTTTATATGATATGTAAATGAAGACGTTGTTGTTCACTTTTTTAAACAAGCCTGAGCTCATTTGTTCGCACACGGTTAAATGGCTTCAAGAATTAATAGTCAACAGTAACAATTTGATATAACGACAGTCATTTGTTTGCACACTGTTAAATGATAAAATATAAATGATTCGTGAGTGAATAGTTTATAGGTAATTGTATTCTTAAAAGAAAACTCATTTGTTGTCTCACAAATACGTATTGAAAATGTATGCCCACAGTTAAATGCGAAAATCAACGAAAGCTAAAAGAGAAACAAATCCGTGGTCGTTGCCAAAAATAAGAAAGCAGTTTAACATGGGGTGACTATGATACTATTTACCAACCCCTCCGCTCGGGCAGGATATGACACAAGGTCAATTTTTAAGCGGAGTTTAACAGGTTTGAATTCAGAGTTTTCCTTCTCCTAGACTAGTTGCCCCCCCAAGGCTGAAGAACCTAGTCTGTCCTACTATTTACCCATAGCTGGAGAGAGAATAATTGGATTCATACCTTCCCCAAGGGTATTAGTGCTATGTGAAATGCAATCAGTCTCGTCCAGGGTTTGAACTCGTGTCGCCGTGTCCATTTCCTACGACGATAACGACTACACCACGGGCACCTCCACAAAATGGGGTGACTATGATACCAGTTGTAATTGGAACCCTTTGAACGGTCCCCAAAGATTTATGAAAGGGATTGGAAAGAGTTATAAATAAGAGGTTGGTTGGTTGGTTGGTTTCGTTGATTGATTTTTTTTCACGTGATTTTTTTCACGACGTGTCAAACCTTTTCGAGTCATTTAACGCCGAATTAAATTTCAAGCGATTCAGTTTAGTATAAGTGCAGGTTTTGTCTAAAAACAGTTAAATGTCAAAAAAGTTCAGTTAAAAGAACAAAACAGTTCTATTTCAAACAATTCAGTTTAGCATAAGTGCAAGTTTTGTCTAAAAACAGTTAAATGTCAAAAAAGTTCAGTTAAAGGACAAAACAGTTCTATTTCAAACAATTCAGTTTCGCATAAGTAAATTATAGTTCTATTTGATTTGAATGGTCTGACTGCGATGGCAATGAAGTGGGTACTCTCCATTCTCCAAAGCTCCTACATTACTGGAGAGTCACTATCAGATTGTTTAGTGTCATATCCAGGACACTCGTTGGGGAGTCTCAACCCTGTGCAGAGAAGCAGTCGGTGTATTCTACAGCCCCAGCCGACTGGGCAACGGACATAAGAGGGCGAGTCGAGACCATCCAGACTACAGCATTGTTAAGATTGGCCATCATAATGTGAAGAGTCCTGGAGACCTGAGGCGACTTGCTGTCACTTGGATTCAGATGACTGACCACCAGCAAACGCTTGTGTGAAAAACTCGGAAGTTCTGTGCTTAATAATGCAAATGATAATAATAATTATAATCGTTATCCTTTGTAAATAATTATAGCTTCAAGTTTGTTTTTTTATTCTTAATACAAATAATTTACAGTTATATGGCATTGATAATTCCGATCTAATGAGAATGATTTTGAACAGATCGGTTTGACTCCAGTTCCGAGAGGACCTGGGAGTAATGCTTAGAATGAGATACTCCTCGATCCTTAGATCTCTGGAACTTGAACCTCACAATCAAATGCAATTTAGAGTCATACTCAGGACACTCTTTTTTTTGTGGGGAGTGATCTCACCCCTTACAGAAAATAGAGAATATTCTAAACTACACCGACAAGGTGGTATTTTTTTTATATATAAAAACCTGACATATCTATGTAGGTTCTCGTATCACGACGAAAATGCCACGTCGCAGCGAGATGTTTCTCAACGCGCTTTTATTATAATCTCAAAACAGTTTTCATTTCAATTTGCAACTTAATAGAAAAAAAGTGAGCGTCTTCGTTCGGACTCATCCTCATCACTATAATTAAGAAGTAAAAATTTTTATTTGCTTTTTTATAGTTATTTCAGTTAGATCCACATTTTGGACGATAGAATAATAATGTTCAACTCAGACCGCATAAATTTATCCTTCTTTAGAAAATTGGAGCAGAAATTTATTCTTTATATCAGAAATTTATTAACTGAGAGACTTTTAAGTTTATTGCTCGAATAAAACATGTTTTATGACTACGATATTGTTGTACATAGCTCGTATAAAAGCATGGCGTCAATATTGTGCATGGCTCTTATAGAAATATGGCAACAATACTGTAAGTATGGGTCGCATAAAAATATCGTTTCAATATTGTAGTGTATGGCTTTCCTAAAAATATGCCTACACAATTTTAGTGTATACCTCTAAAAGTATGGGAGGTGCTCGTGGTGTAGTCGTTATCGCCGTTGGAAATGAACACGGCGATACGAGTCAAATCCTGGACGAGACTGATTGGGAAAGGTATGAATCCAATTATTCTCCCTCCAGCTATGGGTAAATAGTAGGACAGACTAGGTTCTTCAGCCTTGGTTAGGCAACTACTCTAGGAGAAGGAAAAACTCTGAATTAAAACCTGTTAAACTCCGCTTAAAAATTGACCTTGTGTCATATCCTGCCCGAGCGGAGGGGTTGGTAAATAGTACCTCTAAAAGTATGGAAACACCATTGTATATTTATGGCTCTCATAAAATATATCTAACATATTGTAAGTGTATATTTCTAACAAATATAAGGCTACAATGAACTGTTTTTCTATATTACATCATCATCATCATCATCATATCGCGCTGGTAGCACGGATATCCCTGACCCTCTCTCGCCACTCCTCCATATCGTTCATCGCCCTAGGTAGGTCTTCAGGACAACATCCTGTATCCTCACATAGCTGCTGAATGTACGTTCGAGCTGGTCGTCCTGCTTTTGCGCGGCCATGTGTGGGGATCCATAAGAGTACATCTCTTATGAGTTCATCTCTGCTTCTCCAGCAGTGTCCTGCATGTCTGGTTCGTCTAACTTGAATCGTTTTCGTGATAGGGGGCAGGTGGCCGTACAGTTGGTGTCTTGTGGGGTGTTGCTGCCAGGACTTGTTCAGGATTGCACGTTGCATTGCACGCAGCATTTCGATATATATCTACCTATCTATCTATCTATCTATCTATCTATCTATCTATCTATCTATCTATCTATCTTCATCCTGACCTTCCTTCTCTCTCTCTCTCTCTCTCTTTCTGACTATCTATCTATCTATCTCTAATTACTGGAGTCTGTGGTATCATTAGATTATTCGGGAAGGGGAGACCTGCCTTGTAGAAAGTTGTTCTCACTGAGTTAAATGATATGTGATTGGGTGTTCAATCCCTGAGGATAGCAGTGCTAAAGTACATCAGATTCGACAACGATGCAGCAAGACACGAAGGGAGAAAATAATCGGGAAGTTTGATATCCCTAGGAAGAATATCGTACTGGATGTGAGATCAATATACTCACTGATGGCCCGTAGGGTGAACATGGCCAAAATGAGATCAAATCAACCAAGACAGAAATACATACCCATAAAAGATTTCGCGCAGCGAAAGAAACGTGTCCAAATTTTGCTGGTTTGACAAGATCATATTTCATGGTATACATTAAAACATCAACAATAAATATCTTTCCAGCCTTAATTTATTTCTAAATATTACATATTAAGGTTGGTTGGTTGGTTAACGGCATGCCAACTTGCTATGTTGGACCCAGTCGGCTGGGGCTGCAGAATATACCGACTTCATCTCTGCAGAGGGGTAAGGCTTCTCTAACAATTGTCCTGGATATGACACTAAAAAATCTGATGGTGAGGCTCTAGTAATGCTGTAGATTTGGGGAATGCGAAGTACCCCTTTATTGCCATCGCTCCCAGGTCCACTCTGGGCCGGAATAGTAGAACTTGATAGGGTCCTTTTTATGGGTCAAATAGAACTAAACTGTACTTATGCTAATCTGAATTGTTTGAAATAGAACTATTTTGATATTTAAACTATATACCTATGCTAAACTGAATTGGTTGAAATAAAACTGTTGATCTGTATAAAGATGGATTTGGCATTAAATAACCTACAATGGTTGATATGCCATCAAACCAAAACAAATCAAACCAATCTTGCTGTATTATTTACCGTTATCAGTTTATTAACTTAATCATATAGGATATAAAGATACGTGGTGCCTTCAATAAGTTTCCAGACTTTTTTGTACAGGCATTTAAGATTGTCGTAGACTCTTGAACATCCAGTATGTTATTGCTATAATCTTATGAGATGACTAACCAATTGTTATGATTTCAGTTTCAAATGAACTGATACAGCAGCAATTGGAATACACCCTACTAAAGCCTGATTGTCACATCTAGTGAATTTCAAAAATGCAATCTGTACTTGAGGAAGAAAGATATGCAAAAAAATTATGTTTTAAACTTGGAAAAAATGCCATGCAATGAAAGCTGGATCTACTGCTATGACCCAGTGACCAAGATACAGAGTTCCGAGTGGAAGCATGCAGGCTCTCCCAGACCCAAAAAGGCAAGACAGAGCAAATCCACCCACAAACCTTTGATGATCCCTTTTTTGACAGCACTGATATGATCTACATGCACTGAGTTCCCACTGGACAGACTGTCAACAAGGAACACTATGTTGAGGTTTTAAGGGAGTTCAGCAAGAGATTCCTAGGGAAGAGGCCAGCACTCTTCAAATCGAGTCAGCAACATTTCCAACAGTACCATGCACCAGTCCACAACTCCATCCTTGTCACAGACTATTTGACCAAGATGGGCATCAAGACAGTTTCTTACCCTACCTATAATCCAGACCTGGCTCCCTGTGACTATTGGTAATTCCCTAAGCTCAGAGGCTGTCGTTATGAGACAATTGTGGAGATGAAAGAGGCTGTGACGAAGGTCATTGACACGCTCCCACAAGAGGACTTCCATGGGGCCTTCCAGAAGTTGTTGGAACGATACAACAAGTGCATTGCAGCCGGAGGAGATTACTTCGAAAGGGACTAGAGTTTCATGTGTGTACTATCAATAAAAGTGTCCATACGAAAAAAGTCTGGAAACTTATTTAATGATCCTTTCATATCGTATAATCATCTAGATCAAATCAACACGTAATACTGAGCCGTAATATCAATATTTTAACAATCAATTTAAAATGTAGTTCTATGATATTAAAAAAGTAAGCAATTTATACTTGAAATAT
>OY757922.1:15949732-15972232 GCA_963585895.1 Sepioteuthis lessoniana
GGTCCTGGACAACACAGTCAGCACTAAAGAGGGACTGTAAGTGCTCAGACTAACGGCTCAGAATGGATGCCTTATCTGTAAATATCACTTGTCTATCCGCACTGCACAAGGGACTCTGGACCCGGTGAGTAGGGCCATACGCTGCCTTGGGGGCGTTGTAGAAGCATCTATTGTCACCTAAGTCTGCATATTACTGAATCCTCTCTGCGAGACTTGTCGACTACTTATTATGGATCTCTCGAAGCTTGCGCAAGAGGATACTGCAAATGAGACTGAAAGCAGCCCGCCTCACAGGACACGGCGACTGAGCAAGATGGGCTTGGTTGTATGATCGCTTCTTCGCCACCAGTTCCTGAATCACTTGGTTGTTCTCGTCGAATCAGTCTTTGTTCTTCTTGGTGGAAAACCCCAGAACCTCTTCAGATGTCTACAGGATAGCACTCTTCAGTTGATCCCAGAGTGTTTTATGTGAAGGGTCCCCTGGGAAGTCACTGTTTTCAAACTTGGGCTGTAGGCCTGCCTCGAAATTTGCATTCATTTCGGCAAACTGAAGTTTGTTCGGAGTGAACTTTTTCTTGGGGAGACCTCCCTTTCTTGGTTTGGGTTTGAAATGCAGCCTAAGTTTGCAGCGCACGCTTGTACACAAGGACGTAGTCAATAAGGTGCTCATGTTTTGACCGAGGATGCATCTAGGTTGTTAAGTCTGTCCTCTTGCTGGAAGTTGGTGTTGGTGATGACAAGTTGCTCCAGCAGCAAGCGCCCGTTGTCGTTGCAGTTACCAGAACCGTGTCTGCCAAGTACACCTTTCCGAGAATCTGCATCTTGACTCACTCATGCATTGAAATCACCGAGGATTATCATCTTGTCTGCAGCGGTGCTTGGGAGACAGCTGTGGAACTCCGAGTAGAACTAATCTTTTTCTACGGGTTCAGCTCGAAGAGTTGGAGCGTACACGCAGAAAAGTGTGGCATACTGCTTATTTTTTTAGAGGAAGACGCATGGACATCCTGTGGTCGGAATGACGGGTTGGGAGATTTTCCAGCATGGAGGCAATGGAGGTGCTGACCATGAAATCGACCAGAAGAGGGTGCAACCGGTGCCATGCTTTTGGAGACCGCCTTCTCCTGGGAAGCGGACCTCGCTAAGGGCAGCAATGTCTACATTTAACCTGGACAGTTCATGTTCTATCAGAGCTGAGCAACCCTCAGGTAGGTTTCTCTGAGCTACGTTAAGCATGGTTCTGACGTTCCAGCTTGCGATTTTCAGTATTTTTGCACCCTTGAAGGTGGGTGCGTACCCGCCTTGTTTAGTGTTTTTTGACCACTTGAGAATGCCCGTTGACCGTAGCAAGCTAGCTGGAGGATGAGAAACAAGCTTCAGTTAGGTCAACTTTTCTAGGCCATTCTCCTTGTGGAACAAGCAGTGTTGTCCCGAAAGAGGGCTGCTTGGTCGTTCAGGGTGCTGCCGGATGATGCTGTCGTCTCAGGGGAACATCAGACGACCAATATTCTCAACCGCCTACGGACAAGATTGGAACTGCGGCCTCCAACGACATCTTTCACCTGCTATTTTGCTCCTTACTCATCACAACAAGACTTGTAAGTGTTGGTAGCATCATGGACGCGGATTTGTCCTTTGAGCTTGCGCTATGAAGTGTTTAGGTAGAGTGCACTGTGTGCAGTGCTGACCCAAACTTTTACACCCGTTGGTCATCTATAATGGCCTAGCAAGCTGAGACGGTGACAGCGAGGCCGTAGGTTTTATTTCAGACTAGTCTTGTTCTTGATGGATTGCCTGCCAAGGCTATCGAGTTACATCTGCTCCTGGTTTTTGATAGTTATTTGACCCATAGCTGGCTCCCTAAACAGATACTATCCCCCTCACGAGTGAGCGAACCTGGGAGCATTGATAATTAAGGGGTATCTCTACTCTCTCCAAGACTCTGGAACTCTGCAACCAGAGCCTTACTACTGGTCGCAGATTAAGGTCTTACTCAGGAGTCAACGGAATTAGTTCCACTTTCCGGTAATTGAAGTCACAGAGACAGTGTGCGCGAACAAATTCGACAAAACTGCAAGACAAGGATATCTCAGGTGGTCTTGATACACACTTGGATACCAACCCAAGTAGTTCTACATCCCCACGTAATGTGCTAGATGGACGTTAAGCAGGAAGCTTCCTCCGCCTTTTCATGTATTTCAGGTCGCTCATAGTGCAACGTATACTATGTAATCCTGTATTACCAGTTTCATAGTCGGGTCATTAGCGACTGAACAGGTACCCCTACCAAGTTTATATATATGTATGATTTGACATTGAATAAATATTTCACAGTTTCATCATATCTCTCTCTCTCTCTTTCCCTTTCTATCTCTCTCTCCCTCTCTCTCTTACACACTCACTCATACACACTCATGTACACACGCACACACAGTCCGATTTTAACTATTCATTAGATGATCTTCTCTATATATTGATCTGTACACTAAACTGTATCCGGTGGTGAGGTTCGACTTATGGATCTCTGGAGAGTAAAAAAAAATGAAATTTGTCTTTAATGGGAATATTTGCAACAATATAACTGTGAATAAGCAAATTATTATTATTATTATTATTACTGTCTGAGTGAAAGCAAGTATTCTCAATCTCCAGGACTCTTTGCAGTATTTTGACCGGTCTCTACAATGCTGTAGTTTGGATGGTTTTCACTCGTCCTCTTATTTCCGAATACCTCAGACCCGGCACCAATCCTTTGATGACTACACCAAGTGCACCAATTACAATAGGTATTACTGTCACTTTCATGTTCCATAGTTATTTTCAATTCTCTAGCAAGGTCTAGGTATTTATCTCTCTTTTCTTTTTCCTTCAGTTTTGCTTTGTGGTCAGTGGAAACTGCAAAGTCAAGAAATTTGGCAGGTTCTCTTTTTTGTTGACTCTAAGTCTGGTCGAGAATAGGTGATCCGTTTGTATCTCAAAATCGCAAAGAATTATTATTATTATTATTATTATTATTGCGTGTTTTAAACACCAGCTTTACCAGATGTTCTTTCGCTGAATTCTGAGCAACAGCAAGTCTCTTCAGGTTACCAAGAATCACGAGACAACAAATTCTCTTTTTTCTTTTCTTATTCTTTTTTTTTATCCCTAATTCTGGTCTTCTGGCCAAGATTAGGTTATCCGCTTCAATCTCAAAATCTCCGAGAAATTTATGTATCTAATTTTCTCGAACGGATTTTGAAACCGTATAATTGTGTATAGATTATTCCTATTAAAAATTGATCCTTGAAGCCATAACAAATTTTAGATTATTGTCATCGTAAACCATGTACTGACTGCAGAATACCTATCTAATTCTAATTATCCTCAAACAGATCTATTCGACTCACGGATGGTAACCGAACAATCGTTCCTGGAAGTAATGGCTATAAAAGATAACCCCATGAGGTGCCCGTGGTGTAATGGTTATCGTCGCAGGATATGGACACAGCGACACGAGTTCAAATCCTGGACCTGACTGATTGCATTTCACACAGCATTAATACCCTTGGGAAAGGTATGAATCCAAATATTCTCCCTCCAGCTATGGGTAAATAGTAAGGCAGACTAGGTTCTTCAGCCTTGGGGGGGGCAACTAGTCTAGGAGAAGGAAAACTCTGAATTCAAACCTGTTAAACTCCGCTTAAAAAAATTGACCTTGTGTCATATCCTGCCCGAGCGAAGGGGTTGGATAAATATGATAAAAGATAACCCCATGGCTCTAGAGTACCATTCGTTCATTATCATCTCATCCTGAGAGTGTTGATATGCCTAAATTAATTTGCCATGTTGGCTGGGTCTGTAGAATACACCGACTGCAACTCTGCAGACGGGTAAGACACCCCAATGAGAGTCCTGGATATAATGATGAGGCTCCAGTGATGCTGGAGCTTTGAGGAATGCGGAGCACCCCTTCATTGTCATTGCTCCCAGATCCACTCTGGCCTGTAGTGGTAGCACCTGATTGGGCCCTATCTATGGGTTAAATGGAACTAACTGCATACTTATGCTAAACTGAATTGTTTGAATTAGAACTGTTTGACTAAACTGAATTGCTTGAAATAGAAATGTTTTGGAGAAATAGACTGTGTACTTACATTTAAAGAGCGTGTTTATGCTAAACTGAATTGTTTGAATTAGAACTGTTTGACTAAACTGAATTGCTTGAAATAGAAAAGTTTTGGAGAAATAGACAGTGTACTTACTTTTAAAGTGCGTGCTAATGCTAAACTGAATCGTTTGAAATGGAACTGTTTTTGATATTGAAACTCTACTTTGATTAAACTGAATCATTTAATATAGAACTGTTTTGACAGCTAACTTAGTGTAAAAATAATTAGCTTAATTAGAACTGCTTGACCCCCTTAAACGATTGTCCTGGATATGACACAGAACAATCTGTTGGTGAGTTTCCAGTAATGCTGGAGCTTTGGAGAATGCGGAGTACCCTTTCATTGCCATCACTACCAGGTCCACTCTGGCCCGGAGTGGTAGCACCTGATAAGGTTGTATACTATTCTAACACCCCCACACACACACGCACACACACACACATATATATATATATACAGAGAGAGAGAGAGAGAGTGAGCAAAAACGAGTGTAGGAGAAGAGTATTTAACAAATGTTGCCTTGTAAATACTGATAACCTATTAACATGACATTTCTTTTTTCTTTTCTTCTTTTTCTATCAAAAGAACCCGGATGCAGATTTAATAATAAAAGACAAGCTCATTATTTTTTAAAACCTTATTGAAATCTCCCATTGTACAAGTCAATTCAACTAATTCCTTCTTTAATCATAGCTCTCTATATACGCCCTCTAGCGGAAAGAGCTCTTAATCCTTAACTTTTTTTCGCTACATATTGTTGCTAGATTTACCAATTTTTGGTAATACGAAGAGCCATTTTTTTTTAGATAAAAGCCTAATCTAAAAGAATTACTTTACAGCATAAATAGTATGGTTTGGTTTGGCTTAGTTTCCTCGTTTAATGGCATATCAACCTTCGTGGGTTATTTAATGCCAAAGGCATTCTGGTGCAAGGACTTTTGTGAAACTATTTTCTGTTTGAAAATTATTCGTATTAGATACCATTTAATGTTCGGTTCTTTTTTTTTATTTAACGGCATATAAAATTTCATGGGTTATTTTATGCCACAACCATAGTTGAAGAAGAACAGTTATGATATTATTTAACTCATAGCTGGTGGAATAAGGGGTTCGTGCCTTTATGTAAGAATATCGGTCCGAAAGTGAACGTAATTGCTCGACTGGAGTTCGAACTCGCTTACTACGATGTCGCAGTCCAGCACTTTAGTCACGACATCATATTGACGCCCCCCATAAATATTTTGCTGCAGTTAGAAGAATAAAGATAACTTTTTCTAAACAAATCATTAATTTTCCCGCCTTTTGTAATGTAGTGGTGAATCTGCTGACTTTACGTTTGACTGACATTAACAGTTCAATCAGATCCTCTCCGTAAATGAAAAGAACAGTCAAGGGAGAGTTGGGGATTTTTTTAAAGGGGTCAATTAATCAACTAATAACTGATAAAGAACAAGCAATGATCTTAAATTTCGGAGCCAACGAAACTGTCTTCCTCCCATTAGGAGTGGGCTACGATTTATGGAACAAAAGAATCTTTCCTTCATCGATCTAAAAAAATACCATTTCATGTTTACCTGTTTTGAGGGCGGCTCGGAGAGAAGCTGAATTACACAAATAAAGTGAGTGGTATTTTTCTTAGAGCCATGTGCCTGACTTTTTCCTTCTTTGTGAATTTTTTTCATCTCTTCATCACTTCTGTGTTTCCGACAACTTTGTCAAGACCCAGCAATGTGACATTTTTCTTTTTCCTTTTTTTTTTTTTGTTTTTTCTGTAATTAATATCTGTAAAGCTTGAACACTTATCATCACGTAAAATAATCCGGAAGAAACATTTGGTGACAAAATGATTAGACATTTTGCCCCCAAATTTTCTAACAGTTGATAAATACGTACAAAGAAAATGGTAGGACTAAATTTAGGCATGTATATATATTTATACACTTATATAATTAGATAGATAGATAGATAGATAGATAGATGAAGCCCGTTCAAAAAGTTCCAATCCTAGCCCAAAATGAAGATCTAGATGTGAATGTCCTTGTTGAGGTAACACACAACCACTTATAAAACTAGAAAAAATCTCTATACAGGTGAGATCCATAGAAGGTAAGAGGTGTTCGACTAATCTAAAATCTGAGACTAAGAGCTTCTTGAACGACCCTCGTATATATATATATATATATATATATATATGTATCCGATTTTGACACCAACTTCTAGCCTACAGTTTTTTTCTCCACACTCCCTTTTATAAGAGTAAGAATCAATTGAATTTTTTTTTTAATTTAAGAAAAGTTTCTCTCCATTGTGTGATGGCTATCTGAAGAGGTTGGTTACTCTACTATGTTGCCAGCGGAAATAAATTTATAATAGCCAAATGACGGTTTGTAGAGTTTTTCAGTTATATATATATATATATATATATATATATATATATATATATATATATATATGGCCCGATTTGTCTTTAGTCACACATGGGAGAGAAACGTTTTATCGATGACTTTTTTTTGTAATTCCCTCTTTAAGTCTTATAATATACATTTTCTCGCAAAATAATCCAGAAGACAGTCGAATATGAAGTGAAAAAGGTAAAAAGTTTCTCAATATTTTCTAGCGGTTAGAAAATTCAGTCTCTAACTCCTTCACTGGTCCCATAATCTTATCTGGTCTTAAGGTACTAATCATATAGCGTTTCTTTGGCAGGAATAATCTGGCAGAGCCGATCCCTCTACTGGTCTGCAATAAGTTTGAACTCTCCTAGATGGGCGGCTTGTTATTATCATCATCATGTCATGCCGCTTGCACGGCTATCCTTGACCCTCTCTCGCCACTTCTCCCAATCGTTCATCGTCTCCGGCAGGTCTTCAGAGCTACATCCCGTATCCTCACAGAGCCTCTGTATGTATGTTGAGCTGGTCGTCCTGCTTTTGCTCGGCCATATGTGGGTGTCCATAGGAGTACATCACTTATGAGCTCGTCTCTGCTTCTCCAGCAGTGTCCTGCGTCTCTGGTTCGTCTAACTTGGATTGTTTTCGTGATGGGAGGCAGGTGGCCGTATAGTTGGTGCTTTAATGGATATATCTCCTTCCTCATAAGTACGTTGACACTATTATGAGGGGATAAAAATATACTAACTGCCTTTGGGGTGGTGTTTCACTCGGTCAAGGCTGCCTCATGTGGGTATCGGGGAAGCCCTGCATTCATGCCCCACGGCTGACCCTACTCGAGCCTCAAGGAGCCACCACCAGGCTCTAACCCACCTAAGAGAGGCTAGGTTTATCGCCTGACGCCTTAGGCGCTCCGTTTTAGGAGCATGCCGATGGGACCTAAGGTGTTTTTGGAGCTGCTGCTCTACGGCCTAGAGCCGAACTTGCCTTAAAAAGGACTTGTGCTAAACTCGCCCGTTTGGTGGGACGTCCAACAAATAGGGAAAATATACTAAGTAGTCACAACTAGCAGTGTTTTACCTTCTTCACGCCGCTGGCGAGTATTGTATTTTGATAATGTTATAAATATTTCCATTTCATTTCCAACCTCCGTTTTGGTTATTTCTCATTCAGTAACCTTTTGTTAGCT
Organism: Sepioteuthis lessoniana; assembly: GCA_963585895.1. Classification (NCBI taxonomy): domain Eukaryota; kingdom Metazoa; phylum Mollusca; class Cephalopoda; order Myopsida; family Loliginidae; genus Sepioteuthis; species Sepioteuthis lessoniana. Next base: position 15,957,463 of record OY757922.1, read on the forward strand.
TACAATAGTTGCCATATCAAGATTAAAGATCATAGTCTGACCTACTATTCACCCGTAGCTGGAGGGAGAATAGTTGGATCTGTACATTTTGTTGTAGATTACTCATAGCCATAATCATACATGTATCAATCACAACAGTACATAAACATACGCAAATACAAAACAAAGCGGACTCTGTTGTCCAGGTACGAACGGTTTTATTAACTTCTGACTTCGGTTCTTCGACACGAGGAGAGAGACACAATTCTTACTATGCTAACTTCTCCAACGCACGGCGCATCTTGTAATGTTTAAGATCTTTGTCGGTGGGGATCCGAAAAACCCAACTACATGCATCAATGGTAGAGAACTCAACTGTCTGCCTCAATGGCAGAAACTCAACTGTCTGCCTCCAATCTCAACTCTCAACTGACTCTTTTTCAAAATCCTCAAATTCTCAGGACCATCTCTTCCAAGCATGACGTCATCCACACTCCAGCCTCATTTCCTGTCTGGGGTTTATTATGACAATGGTTATTGTCATATCCTTTGCGCACGAGCGTAAAACTGTACCCAATGACACTGCACCTGAACTCTTAACCCGAATAGTTCAAAGCCCGACCAAACTGAATGATAAAATATAATTAACGAAAAATGATCAATATAAAAAGATCATTCCTTAATTAAATAACAATTTTCTAGGAGTACTAATGCTATGTAAAATAAAAAGAGCTTCTTTTATTATTTGAACTCAGATTACCGAGTCCAGTTTCTGCGTCGATAACCATTAAACTACAGTCACGACGATTTGGAAAATACGTTCCAATAAAAGGTAATACTAAATTCAAAGAAAATTACTCAGTTTTAGGGTTTGTGTGTTGGGTTTGTTGGGTTTTATGGCATATCAACCTTTGTAGGTTATTTAACGCCAAATCCATTTTTATGTCAATAATCTGTTCTATTTAAAACAACTCAGTTAAGCATAAGTACCCAGCTTGTCAAAAACATTTCTATTTCAAACTATTCAAGCAGTTACATGTAATAATTCAGTTAATTGTAAATACTGTTTTAATGTCAAAAAACAGTTCTATTTCAAATAATTCAGTTAAGCATAATCACGTAGTTTAAATGTAAGTACGGTTTAATTGTCAAAAACATTTCTATTTCAAGCTATTCAGTTTATTCAAACAATTCATTTTAGCATAAGTATGCTGTTAGTTCTATTTAACCCATAGATAGGGCCCTGTCAGGTGCTACCACTCCGGGCCGGAGTGGACCTGGGAGCAATGGCAATGAAGGGGTACTCCGCATTCCCCAAAGCTCCAGCACTGCTGGAACCTCACCATCCGATTGTTTAGTGTCATATCCAGGACACTCGTTAGGGGGGAGTTTTACCCCTCTGCAGAGGTGCAGTCAGTGTATTCTACAGCCCCAGCTGACTGGGCAATACACAGTTTTAGGAATTCGAGTATAGTCGCACATAGGAATGAAAGGGTTAAAATGTTTTATCAAAAACTCCAAAATAAGATCTGTTTTCTGATTGTTTAGTTCTTTTTTTTTTTTTTTTTGAAATAACGTTACTTTTACGTCTGCTGAAGGAGATTGATCTTTCTCAAGTTCTATGATGAACAATAACATGTCATGCTTTCAACGGGACTCAGAATATACTGACTGTATCCGCAGCCGAGGGAGAAAGATACTCTCCAAAAAAGTGCGTCCTGGATATGACACTATACTGCATCCGATGGTGAGACTCCAGTTCAAGAGATCTGCCCTTACTCCTCGGTCTACTCTGAGCCGGAGTGGTAGTACCTGTTAGGTTTCGATCTATAAATCAAATAGGTCTGTTTTAAACTTATTTGTATTGAAAGACATATTTGATGTAATCTAACTGTGAGTTATTTTATTGACAATAGTTACTGGAAGTTATAATTGTTTGCAAAAGTTTATTATTGGTTACTTAGTGGCATATAACTGTGTACAAATAAATAACAATATATATATATATATATATATATATATATATATTATTGAAACCATGTAATTATTAGTATTATACAGGAATACTTGAAAACGTACAACTGTGGGCAATTAGTTATATTTGATAGGAATACTTTATACAATATGACTCTAAATTATTTGTATTGATTGGTTTGGTTTCTTTGTTTAATAGCATATCAACCTTTTAGGTTATTTAATGCCAAAGAAATTTCCTAGAAGAACAGTAGTGGTACTATTTAACCCTTGGCTGGGAGGATAAGGGGCTTCATGCCTTTCCCAAGGGTATTTGCCCGAAAGTGAACGTAATAGCGCAACTGGAGTACGAACTCGCTTACTACGATTCCGCAGTCCATCGCTTTAACCATTACACCACGAGGATAACCCCCTATTTGTATTGAGAATAGTTACTTGAATCTGTAAGTGTTTACTAAAGACTTGTACTGATTGTTTGAAACCATACAACTGGCCGCAAACAAATGGCTATTATTAAATAAAAATAGTTATTTGAAATTATAAAATTGTTAATATTTGATAGGAATACTTGAAATCATGCAATTGTATGCACATTATTTGCATTGGATCGGAATACTTGCTATCATATGTCCAGCTATAGGTTAAGTAGTATCACTGTTCTTATACAAATGTTGTATAATCATGAAGATATCAATAATAATGATAATAATACAGGAGGGCTCTGTCGTTTCTGACACGAACGGATGAATTTATTTCTGCCTTCAGCTCTTGGCGACACGAGGAGAGAGACACAATTCATAAGGGCCTATGCTAACCATACTATGCTGACACCTCCCCTCACTACGTGCGATGCATCTTGTAGTGTCTAAGATCACAACTCTACCGGTTGAGACCCAAACATATCTGATCTAATCAAATCCGAAAAACTCAGCTGCTCGTTTCGATGGTCGTGCCTCAACTTTCTGTTTTTTTCAAAATCCTAAAATTTTCTTCCGGGTATGACGTCATCTACCGACTCGATTCACTCCACCGGCGCGTCCCGCTTTATTTCCTGTCTGAGAGTTTATTATGACTGATGATGATTGTCATATCCTTTCCGCACAGGTATGCGAGCGCCCAGTCTGACTATGATACCTGAACCAAGAGACACCAAGCTGTTCAAAGCCTTACCAAACTATATAATAAAACATAATTAACGAAAAAGGATTAATATAATCAATTATTACCTTAATTATGTAACACAAAGAGGGATTTGGTGTTAAATAACCCACGAAGGTTGATATGCCATTAAACAAAGAAACCAAACCAAACTTGATATCGAATAATTGTGTGCAAAAAATACTTAAAGAGACAATTAAACAATGTAAATATGAACGAACAACGAACGCGATTCCTTAACATCTAAGCATAAAATAAACCTAGACGGGTTGATGTGTCGTTATAATCAATCAGAGACAGTTTCATGCATTTATACATATTTCAAACCATTCCAGAATGAGCAGCATGCGACACTAGGTCATTTTTTTAAAGCTGATTGGAATTAAGTTTTTCCTTCTCCTAGACTGGTTGTCCAACCAAAGCTAAAGAGTGCAGTCTTTCCGACGATATACATAAAGCTGAAAAGAGTGATAGATTAGTGCCCTTCCCATAGGGCATTCCGTGAAGGGAAACACAAACAGCCTTGTGAAGGATTTGAAATCGGGTCACCGATTCCATGTGCAACGACGATAACCGTAGCAAAAAGTAGGTCTCAAAAAGAGTTCAATAATTTTCCTAGGAGTTTTTTTTTTTTTTTTACAAATTGAGCACGAGCTTGTCTTGGCAGAGATTTGAACCTAGTTCGCTTGATCCATATTCTGTACAACAAACTTTTAAGCTATTTGCACATATCCTTTGTTTGTTTGTTTGTTTGTTATCTTCTAAACTTATGCAGATTGAAAGTTTTCAAATCTGCAGCGATTTTGCTAAAAAGAAAAAAAAAACATCAATCCGTGCTTGTCATTTTAATTTGTAAAGAAACTTGAAGCCCGTTTTGTAAAATGCTATAAAAACATTTTTAAATAGACAAAAAAAAAAAATTACATACACAAGATAAAGAAACATCAATCAGCTTCCTGTTATTTAGAGTAGAAAATAATTCTAAGTATGTGTAAACCCGTACTTCGACGTGAGTGTGCAAAAATATACAACAGAAAAGATTTGAACGGGAAAATAAATAAAAGAGAAAAATGATTTTTCTAAGTGGGCTTTCAAAATATTTAAAGGGACTGTCGATCCAATGTTTAGAAATTTTTCCTAAGGCTATTGTTTTCCCTATTAAATTTCTTCTCATTACTACGTCTTCTTACGAACATTATCACATGAACACCGTTTTGAGAACACAAACACAACCTTTTCAAAATTATTTAAACGCCTTTTCAACAGAAGGGACACAGAATACGCTGATTGTGTCCCCTCAGAGGTGTAAGCCATCCGACTCTAAAAAGGATACCATGCCTATGACACTAAATAGCAGAGAGACTACTGAGGAATTTAACATCAATCGGAACGTCAATCTACGACAATTTATATCCGATAATAAAAGAAAAGGCTCTAGGAGTATAGGATTTATGATAATTATATTTTCGTGGTACCTTCAATAAGTTTCCAGACATTATTTGTACAGGCATTTAAAATTGGCGTAGAATCTTGAACATTCAGTATGTTATTGCGATATATCTTATGAGATGACTGACCAATTTTTATTATTTCAGGTTCAAATGACTGTTACAGCAGGAATTGGAATACACCCTACTGAATCATGGTGATCACAGCTGGTGAATTTCAAAAATTCAATCTGGACGTGAGAAAGAAAGATATGCAATAAAATATTGTTTTAAACTGGGAAAAAATGCCACAGAAACGTATGGAATGCTTCAGACTGCTTTTGGAGAATCTTGCATGAATCGGGCATCAGTTTTTGAGTGGCATAAGAGATTCAAGGAAGGCAGGGAGTCTGTGAGCGATAATGAAAGAATTGGGAGGAGTAAGAAAGTCAATACACCACAATTGATTGGCCAAAGGGTTAGGGTTAGGGTTACGATGTTGAGGTTTTAAGGGAGTTCAGAAAGAGATTCCGTCAGAAGAGGCCAGCTCTCTTCAAATCGGGTCAGTAGTATTTCCAGCAGGACAATACACCAGTCCACAACTCCATCCTTGTCACTGACTATTTGACCAAGATGGGCATCAAGACAGTTCCTCACCGTCCGTATAGTTCAGACCTTGCTTCCTGTGACTTTTGCTTATTCCCTAAGCTCAGAGGCTGTCGTTATGTGACAATTGAGGAGGTAAAAGAGGCTGTGACGAAGGTCATTGACACGCTCACATAAGAAGACTTCCATGGAGCCTTCCAGAAGTTGTTGGAACGATACAACAAGTGCATTTCAGTCGGAGGAGATTACTTCGCAGGGGACTAGAGTTTCATGTGCGTACTATCAATAAAAGTACCCATACGAAAAAAGTCTGTAAACCTATTTAATGATCCTCGTATCTATACTTCATTTGAAAAATAAAGATAGAAAAGACCAAAATAAAGTTAAATTTTTGTAGAAACAACTCTTAAAAAGAAGTGAAAATTGACCCTGGGAAATTGTAGAATTAAGCTTATCCTCCTCTAGTAAGTAAGTAAGTAAATAAGAAAGTTGACGACTGTAGTTGAGAGCGACCAGAAGGCTTCCTTTTCAATAGCTACAACACCGAGGTGTAGGGGAGGGCGCTACTCCTTTCCCTGGATTGCTCCACTTTAACCTCGATACGTACCTTATGTTCCTGAGTGTTAAGCAAGGAGGTATCAAGTACTATTTTTAAAGTCTTTAGTATGACGTAACTTGGGATTGAACCCCGGTCTCCCAAACCATTGTCGAACACTCTACCCACAAGGCCAATGAGCCGGTTATCCCCCTCTTGTAATGGGTTGAATAGTACCACTACAGTTCTTCGACAAAGTTGACTTTGGCATTAAATAGTCCACGATGGTTGATATGCCATTAAACAGAGAAAACAAGTAAAAATTGATTGTTGATTGGTTGGTTGTTTGGGTTTTATGGCATATCAACCTTTGTAGGTTATCTAACGCCAAATCCATTTTAAAACAAGTAATCAGTTCTATTTCAATTAATTCAGTTTAGCGTGAGTACACAGTTTAATAGTCAAAAACATTTCTATTTCAAGTTAGTCAGTTAAGTAAAACAGTTCTAATTCAGCTGATTCAGTTTAGTATAAGTAAAAAAGTAAAGTTGGTGACCGTAGTCGAGGGCGACCAAAAGGCTCCCTTTTCAATAGCTACTACACTGAAGGTAGGGGAGGGTGCTACTCCTTTCCTTGGATTGCTCCACTTTACCCTTGATACGTATCTTATATTGCTGGGTGTTAAGCCAAAACTACCATTTTAAAAATCTTTGGTATGACTCAACCTGGGATTCAACCCCGGTCTCCCAAAACATTGGCGAACACTCTACCCACTATACACACAGTTAAATGTCAAAATAGTTCTATATTAAACAATTAAGTTTAGCGTAAGTACAGTTTCAATGTCAAAAACATTTCCATTTCAAGCGATTCAGTTTATTAAAACAGTTCGAATTTTTAAAATTCAGTTTAGCATTAGTATGCAGTTTAGTTGTATTTAACCTATTGATAGGGCCCTATCAAAGGCTACCATTCCGGGTCACAGCGAACTTGAGAGCAATGGTAATGATGGGGTACTCCGCATTCCCCAAAGCTCCAGCATCACTAGAACCTCACCATCAGATTGTTTAGTGTCATATCCAGGACACTCATTAGGGGGGTTACCCCTCAGCAGAAGTGCAGTTGGTGTATTCAACAGCTCCAGCCGACTGTGCAAAAGTAAAAATCGTGTATATTTCAAAGATACTTTTTAGGTTTTCCTAAGATGCCGCTGAGGAATTTTACACCATTCGGACGGTCAGTCAATGGGAACCTAGTATTTGTCGCTGCCGCCCACCAGACACGACTTGACACAAGGTCAAAAGCCCGAAGGCCGATTAAAGTGTCAGTCTATGGGAACCTGGGTCAGATGATAAAAGTCGTATATAATGAATTATAATTATATTCATCAATACTTTATTTTAAAAAGAATAAAAGATCTAAATAAATCTATAACTTTACAAGACGTAAAAATCTGTATACATTTAAAGACACTTCTAAGATTTTCCTAACATTGAGTCAGAGATTACTCTGAAGAATTTAACATCAGCCTCATAAGATAATCTGAGAAGTATTAATCTATCATTCGATACTTAATGGAAGGCGTAAAACTTTTCCATCAAGGCCTTCAACTGGCCCACGTGACTTTTCAAAATTTGGCTTAAAGACAAACGCGTTGGTCTTTGATCAGTCAGCTCTGCGCATAGCAGTACCTGAAACCCTGCCATGGCTAAATCAGATTGACAAAGATTTGAGGTCCCCGCTTACAGGTATGATGCAATTAATGACGTCTCTCTTTTTGGCGGTATCCAGCCGACACTTGATAACAGGCTACAAGTTTGGCAGAAATTCTGGTCATAATAAGAAAATAACCCTGACACTAGTCCCTAAACAGTATTTAAGTTAATTGAACAGGAATGGATCACGATTATAGGTTGTAGCGTTCAGAGACCTCGTCCAAGAATCATAGTGAAGTAGCAGAAAGCGGCACGCCCTCTAAGTCATTAGTCTAAGCACAAAGTTCTCACACGCTACCAAGAAATAGTGATACACAAGGCTAATATATATATATATATATATATATATATATATATATATGAATATTCAGACAATTTTCTTAAAGAATGCAAGGTTGTTCGTCCAAGAGATGTTTACAATCAAGAAGAGGAATATTGATTGAGTGATTGATTTTAACGGCATGTCAACCGGTCAAGGGATATTTCATGCCTAAATGTTTGGAATTGTATTCATTTTCGGTGTTTCTTAAATGGTTTTAGCTCACATTTATATGATATTAAGTATTCCAACCTTATGTAAATAACTTGAACAACATTGTTTGGTTTCAAGTATTCCTATCTAACATCAGTTATTCTATGATTTAAAGTAACAATTTCTACTTAATAATAGTCGTTTCAGTTCACATAGTTACGTGGTTTAAAATAACTAATGATCATTCTTAGTATACAATTATAGCTTCAAGTAACTATTCTTAATACAAATGAGTCATTTAATATTCCCATCGAATACGAATAAACACTTTTATTGACCCATAAAGGATGCGGACGTAAAATATATCTTAATAATCGACTCTATAATAAAACAAAATTGATCTTAATCTTAAAAAATATACGATAGATTAAGAAGATAGACACAAAATTTACTCATTATGGCCACCATTTTTTTTTTTTCAATTATTGTATCAAAACGCCTTTGAAACGATTTGCATGGCTTCAAAAAAATTCTTTTGACATTTTATTCCATTCCTCCTCTATAGCAGTCTTAAGCGAACCAATATTTCGGTGGGAAGTTGCATTTGTTTTGTTTATCTTGCGTAATCAAGGGGGTTAAAGTCTGGGCTTAAATATTGTTTGATTGTTGTCCTCGCAGTTTTCTCGTTGTCTTTCAATTCATTAGCATGATTTCTTATTGACGTTGTGGGGTCCTTCTTAATCGTCGTATGAGAGCTGTTAAAAAGCTTTTTTTTTTTTTTCGTTTTTTTGTTCAATCCACAACACCCCTTTTCCTTAAAAAAACTCTTTTTCAGTAAAACATTTTCTTTGCTTTATATACGCTAGATTAAGAAACTTTGGCTCGGTTTCGGCGTTAAGCAAATCATAGATTCTTTGTCGTTTATTTTCTTACTCGCTCATATTGGGCTGAATTTTAATTTTTAAAAAGTGCTTGATTAATAGAGCTCATCATGAAACTTTAGATTTATCACGTTTTTTTTTTTCAAGATTTGAACTAATCAGACCAAAAAAAACTATTATGGTCAAGGGGGGGGGGGTTGAATTTATAACACGAATCGGAAAAGAGTCATAAGAAGGCAAATAGTACAGACATAAACGATAGCTGGGATAAACATCTCCTCAGCTTAACACAATCAGGAACATTACTTCCGTTCTTGATGACGATTCGTTGAGACTGCGCAGAAGACAGCTTGGCCGGTATGTGTCACATGAGCGCGAGTCCATCAGTAGGGGAGACACCCCCACAAAAACGTTTTAAAATCATCCCTTATTCATCTTCGACATCCTATTGATGGGACCCTAGATATTACTACACTGGATGTATTTTAGTATCATACTCAGGACCTATTTGTTGGGGAGGGGTCTTATACCTTTGCTGGGGATACAATCAGCCTATTCTAAACCCTGCCGACAAAGGGGGAACTGTTGAGTAAAGCTCTTAAAAAGTATATAAATTCTTTCATCTAAAAGAAGGATTCATAGTAAAACTTTTACGTTCCATTCAAAAAAATTATCCCCTGGTTAAGCTTAGAATATCTTGATTTTAAAGTCCTTTTGGTTTCAATTTAAGTTTGCTGCACATCAATTTTAAAGAAATTGTGCTTCAATTTAAAACAGTAAAATTTCTTTGTCAGCTATATCAGCTAATTTTGGGGAAGCGATAGAGTACTTATTCAGATACATAGACTAGCAAACAATATAATCACAGAAACGAAAACAAAAAATAGTTTCACTAGTTGTTCTTGGATTTGGTTCAGTTTCTTTGTTTAATGGCATTGCAAAATAATCAGGGGCACCCGGGATGAATGCGGAGTACCCCCTCATAGCCATCACTCCCAGGTTTACTCTGGCCCGGAGTGATAGCACCTGATTAGGTCCTATCTCTGGGTTAAGATTAACTAAACAGTGTACTTATGCTAAACTGAAATGTTTGAAATAGAACTGTTTGATCATTTAACTGTGTGTAAACAAATGACTGATGTTTAATTGAATCATTAATGATGCATAGTAATACTTGGAACCATTTAACTTTGTTGACTAAAATGAATAGTTTAAAATAGAACTGTTTTGCCATTTAAACTGTGTACTTATGCTAAATTGAATTGTTTGGAATAGAACTGTTTTTATGTATCATTTCAAAAAGTTATCAATAAAACGTATTTATAAATCCTCTATATTTAATATATATGTATAAACAGGATTTGGGATTAGATAACCATAATAATGGTTGATATGTCTTAATACCAAATCAAAATATCATATATATTTGATAAACAATGGTTGATATGCTATAAAACCAAACAAACTTACTTAAAGTGAACCTGGGAATAATGACAGCTGAAGGGGTACTTTCTATTTTACAATGTTCTAGAATCATAGCCTCTCCACCACGTGTACATTAGTATCATACACCGGATACTCTTTTTAAGAGTAAGGACGTCTGGATAGATGTAGTCGACGTCAGGGTGAGGATTGTTTTTAGATGGGAATCAGTGTAACGTTCTCCTTCCATTGGCACTGACATTTTATTCGGGTTTGTATTGTCCGTCCGGAATCCTTATAGACTTTTTGCGTCCCATGTAAACCCCAACTACTCTGTCACAACTACATTACATGTCTATCTATTACATCGCCTATACGTCCATCCAGTGTTCTTTAGTCTTTAATCTTTTTTTTTTTTTTTGATGTTTTAGTTTATTTCAATTGATACTTCACGTCGTTTTATATCAAAGCCTTTTCGTCTCTCGCAATGTCTGTGTATGTATGTATTAAGGAGTGTGTGAGAGACAGCTAGAGCGAGAGAGTGAGAGAGAGAGAGAGAGAGAGAGAGAGAGAAATAAAAAGAGAGAAAGAGAGAGAGAGAAAGAGAGGGAGAGAGAGATTATTCATTTCAGTCTATTCATATCTATCATTTAATGTTCATACCAACTATGGAGACGTGAGGTTTTGACCTTATAATATGATTGATGACATATTCTATTAATCAAATTAGAAATCAATTGATATATATATATATATATATATATATATATATATAAGGAAAAGAAAAAATCTGACGCAGCAAATTTTTAGATAATGTTCAAATAGAAAAAAAAGTTGGTTTGTTTACAAAAGTCAGAAGATGAAAATGAGCAAATCCACAACGTAAAAAATAGGCGCTGCAATGAAAATATTTACGCTCACGTGAAACTTACGTCAAAGAAAGTACTGAAGACAGACAGACAGACAGACAGACAGACGAACCCAATTGCACAAACAGACAAAATCCCACCTACAAAACATTCAAAACTCTTGTCATACACGTATACACATATGCAAATTATAGTTAATATAAGGCAACGATGAAAGGCACCTGACGAAAGTTATGGTTAACGAGCTACACTAGCTGATCGTGGGCACTTTGGGTTTTGCAATGGTTGATGAGTTACGCTAACAGACCACTTTTAGATAATTCGATTGATCCTGCCTTGTGCAAATCTAGGCTAAACTGAGTAAATGATTACACTAGAGAAGGCGTGCTTAGCGAAACGGTTATCGGAGGAGGAATTGACTCGGAGACCCAAGTTCAAATCATGGAACTGGTTGTTTGAGTTTCACGTTGCGCTAATACCCTTGGGAAAAGCATGAATCCTCCTCTTCCCGGCCCAGACATGGGTAAATAATTGGAGAGACTGTAACCTTGATAAGGTAACCAGTTTAGGAGAAGGAAAATTTTGAATTCGACCAGGATCATTCCGCTTAAAATGACCTTGTATCACATGCTGATTGTAAAGGAGGGGTTTGGTAACTACATATACAGGTCCTTATTAGTGAGCTTGACTCTTACCTGATGCTCCATTTTTCAGACCTTCTACCAAACTTGGAAATACTTAGTAAAATAGTACAAGGCATTGTTGACTATGCCAAGGAGGAAGTCCTGGTGGCGTAGTGGCTAACGTGCGGGACTGCAAAATCGTAGTAAGCGCGTTCGGACTCCTGTCTCGCTACTGCTTTCAGTTTCGAACTAATACCCAAAAGAAAGGTGCCCAGGCGTGGCTGTAGAATACACCGACTGCATCTTTGCAGAAGTGTAAGATCGCCCAACTCCACAGGGAGAGTTCTGGATACGACACTAAATAATCTGATGTCGAGGCTTCGATAATACTGGAGCTTTGGGGAATACGGAGTACCCCTTCATTACTATCGCTCCCAGGTCCAATCTGGCCCGGAATAGTAGCACCTGATAGGGTCCTATCTATGGGTCAAATAAAACTGTTTGGCATTTAAACTGATGTTTAATTGAATTGTTAGTGATACATAGCAATACTTGGAGCCATTTAACTGTGTGCAAACGAACGTATAATGTTAAAATAGAATTATAATTACTATATAGCATTAATAGAAACCATTTAACTGAGGAGAAACAATTGTAATTCTAGTGTGTAAACAACTTAGTTCAAACCCATCTGAAAATGAAATCACTAATAAACTAATCTCTTACATATCATGTATATTTATTTAAATGAGGGATAACAAATGATTAATAATAAATAGAATTATTCCTACTAAATAGCAATACTTGAAACCATTAAACTGTGTGCAAACAAATGAGCACAGGCTCATTAAAAAATGTTATCAATAAAATGTGTTTATAAATCCTCTATATTTAATATATATGGATAAATAGGATTTGGCATTAAATAACCTAAAATGGTTGATATGCCATAAAACCCAACCAAACAAAATCCTATATATCTAATATATATGTATATACAGGATTTGGCATTAAATAACATACAATGGTTGATATGCCATAAAACCCAACCAATAAATCATCTATTCTTAATATATATGCATAAAGAGGAATTGGCATTAAATAACCTATAATGGTTGATATGCCATAAAGCCCAACCAAACCAAATCCTATATATTTAATATATATGTATAAAGAGGATTTGGCATTAAATAACCTACAATGGTTGATATACCATCAAACCCAACAAAACCAAATCCTATATATTTAATATATGTATATAAAGAGGATTTGGCATTAAATAACCTATAATGGTTGATACACCATAAAAACCAATCAAACCAAATCATATATATATTTAATATATATGTAAATAAATGGATTTGACATTAGATAACCCACAATGTTTGATATGCCATAAAGCCCAACCAAAAATGATCTATTTTTAATATATATGTATAAAGAGGATTCGGCATTAAATAACATATAATGGTTGATATGCCATAAAGCCCGACCAAACCAAATCATATATATATAATATATATGTATAAAGAGGATTCGGCATTAAATAACCTGTGATGGTTGATATGCCATAAAACTAAACGAAACCAAATCATACATATTTAATATATATATATTAAATTGATTTGGCATTAAATAACCTACAATAGTTGATATGCCATAAAGCCCAATCAAAAAATCAACTGTTTTTAATATATATGTATAAAGAGGATTCGGCATTAAATAACCTATAATGGTTGATATGCCATAAAACTAAACAAAACCAAGCTAAACCTAAAGAAATGCATGAACTTTCTTTTCCTTCTAGCTCTGATTTAAATTCTACCTCTACTATTCTGTTGCAAAGATGGGTTTGGGATCAAATAAGCCATAAAGATTGACATGCCATTAAAAAAAGAAATAATATATCAACTGATGCCGAGAAAGATTATTGATATTTCTTCAGGTTAGAGTTCATCCGTGGACAGAAAGTATTCCCGACCCTGGATAAAATGTTTCCCTTTAAGGAGCTAAATGATCTGTCAATTTTTTTTCGAGCTCAACGTCAATCTTTTGGTAACTTTCTCCACAATCTCACGCGGAGGCTAAAATATATTCCCTTTCATCGGTTTTTAGTTTTAAGAAACAGCAATATAGCAAAATATGTTTTTAGCGGTGTTTGTATATATATATATATATATATAGAATCATCATTGCTCGAAAATTCGGCAAACACCTACATGCGACATACGGAACACTGAACAGCTGTTTCGACCTAACGCGTACTGTGATCTCCACCACTGGAGATCGAACCAAAAACCACAGAATGCAGAAACTCTACCACTGGGCCACCGGTCCATATCACACGTAAGCGATACCAAATTAACTAGTCACGATGAAATGCGCGATCACTTAACCTAATGTGTCTTGAAGGTACGTGTTCCCTACAGAGGACACGGTCACCTCCGGGGCTATGTCTTCCCACGTCGGTGTTATGAATCCACATAACGGTAACGTCACGGGCTGGAAATGAAATTATATTTTTATATTTGAATGGAGGAATAGATGTTATATTTCTATTGAATTTTGTCGCAACGTTAAAACGTTTCGGTTTTAATAAACCTTCATCAGGGCATTCAGATGGCGAAAAATTTTGCTTGAACAACGATGCAACATTTTTTCTACCTGAATACCCTGATGAAGGTTCATTAAAACTGAAACGTGTTAACGTTAGCTTTCCATCATAATAAATTCATCAGATTTGGTATACTTTATTTTTTTTTATTTTCTTCATATACATAATACATGAAGCCTTAATAATTTTTAACCGAGATTATTTTGAATGACATCTAACATTATACAATCTCGAATTAATAGCGTCTCAGGAAATTGCTAAAATGCATCCAAAACTACAACAGGAGCAAAGTTTTCTATTTCCTCGGTCATTTTGAATAAAACAGTCACATGACACACTAGGGTGTAACGGCTAACTGAACAACTCCATGTTAGAGCGTTCACGCGTGCGCAGTAAGATCTCCTCTCAGCTTGCATCAAGACGTGAAACCGGTTTGTGATATATTCAAAATGGTTGTATACTTTGCGGACAGACGTTGTTTGAAACTGACAGACT